>CAUYON010153990.1:0-32436 GCA_963573935.1 Arctocebus calabarensis
ATAATTTCAATTTTTTAAAATTTGTTGAAGTTAGACTTATGACCTAAGATGTGATCGATTTTGGAGTATGATCCATGGGCTGATGAGAAGAATGTGTATTCCATTTTGTTGGTATGAAATGTTCTGTAGATATCTATTAAGTCCAAATGTTGGATGGTTAAGTTTAAATGTATGATTTCTTTGTTTAACTTTTTTTTGGAGGATCTGTCCAACACTGTTAGAGGACAGTTAAAATCTCTGACTACTATGGTGGTAGAGGAGATCAAGTTGCTCATGTCTGTTAGAGTTTCGCTTACAAATTGAGGCACATTCTGGTTAGGTGCATAAATATTAATAATCGAAATCTCATCATATTGAGTATTGCCTTTAACAAATAAGAAATGTCCATCTTTATCCTTCTTTATTTTGGTTGGTTTACTATGTGTGAATTTTACAGGTTGAAAAAGTCTCCAGTTATTGTAAGGTGTATTTAGGATGGTGCTTTCTCACCTGAGTCAACCTGCATTTTCTTTCCCATGATTTCCCTTAATTCATGGAGAATCCATAAGATTCCCCTGTGGTCCAGGGCTGTCCCTCCCAGCAGGTGTCAGGGAAGGAGATCAGGCTCTGAGGCCAAATGGATCCGAGGTCTGTTCCCTGTTCTGCCCCTCACTAGCTGTGCTTAATTGGGCTAGTTATTCAACCTCTCTGGGACTCACATTTTTAAAATGATGATCCTAATATCTACCTTAGGGAGTGACTTTGGGGCTTAGGAAGACCATGGTGAAGTAGGGGCATTTTCTCTGCCTACAGAATAGAACTCATACCACCAACATCAGGGGATGGAGGGCTGAGGCAAGGTCGGGTCTGCCCAGCCCAGTCTGTGAGCCAAGCAGAGATTCGGAGCGACGCATTTCAGGAAGCTCAGCACATGCATGACCTCACATGGCCCCTCCTCGCACTGGCCTCCGCATCGCTGCATTGGCTTCCTTTGCTTCCTCCTGGCACAGCCCTGCCTAGGGCAACCAGCCCTCCTGCTGCGCCCAGCTCCTCTCTCTCTGGTGCCTGTGCTGCCCTTGGCCCTCACGTCTTCCTTTTGAAGGTGTGTGGTTGCCTCTACATTTGCTGCCTCTGTGTCCGAGCCCCTTTCTGGTGGTGTAGCTGTAGGGCATCCCTTGTGCTGTGCCTGTCACTCTGTCATTATATTTTCAGTTCTTGGCATTCACTTGGATTTTCTAGGGTACCATTTAAGTTCATCAGAAGTAGCACAACATAGAAGAGAGGCTTTACAGAGTGTGCCCTGAGCGAGCTGCTTAACCACCCTGAGTTCCAGCGTCCTGCTTTCTAGAATGGGCCAACCACAGCCTCTTCCTCCCCAGAGTGTCGCAATGATTGAACAAGGTCGTTTGGCAAACACAGCGGGGAGCAGAGGGTAAGAGCCAAGCTTCAGAGGCCGAGAGGCGCCACCCTGGAGCTCCCGGGCTGGGTCACTTCACTCCTTTGAGCCCCTCTTCCTTCCTCTGTTGGGTGGGGATGAGCCCTGTCTTCATGGGATTATTGAGACTGTTAACTAGGCCACTGGGGGAAAGCACTAAATGGGAAGTCTTGGTCCACCTTGCTTGCAGCTGAATGCTCTTTGCCTGGCATAGTTCTGGCATGTAGTAGGTGCTCAACAGATTAACTGTGGACTGAAGAAGGAGCAGCACCCGGGGCCCTGGAGGAGGCAGTTAATGGCTCTGAGGCCTTTCTTTCCATGTAGGAGCGCTCTGTACAAATGTTAGCATTGCTCTGACATCCTGGGCGTACTTGCTCTCTGAGCCTTTAGGGAACTCAGACACCTGCTGAGAACAGAACACGGACTTCTTGGCTGACATTAAAAAGCACACTCAGCCCTCAAACTCAGACCCAAGCTGCGTCCATTTAACCTGTGAGGCTAATTCCAGGCTTAGACCACCTTACCTGCCCCCACCCTCACGAGTAAAAATCCACGCTCTAGACTGAAGTTGGCTGGAGCAGAAGGGAAGAGGAGTGGACGCTGTAATCCTCAAAGGTCCTGGGGCGCTTATTTGGTTAATTGGTTGACTGATTTTTGCCTGTGTTCAGTGTTCCCACTCCAGAAAAGAGTCCTTTCCCCTGGAATGGGAAAGGTTTACAGCTTGAGCTCTATTAACTATAAGTGCCCAGATTACCTGCTTGGAGGTGGTGAGAGCGGGAAGTGGGCAGCAGCCAGATGTGCCACCCCCCTCTTCCTGGGCCTGGGAGGTGGAGCCCCAGGGCTGGGGGTGGGCTCACCTACATACTCGCCCCTGGTGAAGGGCAAGGCGGGATGAACCGTCCTGGTCTCCTGCTCAGCAGGAGGTGGCTCGTAGCTGTCATCCGCGTTCTCCTCAGCGGGCATCACGTACATCTCTGAGTCCGAGTGCTCGTCTGGGTTTTCATAGTCGCTGTCCTGCAAATGCAGACACCATGCTCAGCCCCTCTGTCTGTGCTGCCTGGCTGCCAGGACAATTCCTGCCTTCGCTATCAGTGCATTGACAGGAAAGCTAAGGCCTAGAGGGGTTGATGTCACAAGGTGGGGCAGCCAGTGAGAGGCAAAGCCAGGGTTTGAAGTCGGCCTGCAAAGTTTATGCCCTCAACCACTGCGCTGTCCTGGGGGACACGAGGACTGCCGAACCCTAAGTAGGGCTGACACTGTATCGACAAAGAATAACAACAAGAGGTAATAAAACACATTTTTAAGATAGGAAAAGGACCCAATAAAATAACCCTCTAGGTTTTATTTATCATGAATGCCAAGAGTTGAGGAGAAAGTAGGTTGACTTTGGAGAGGCTTCAGGGGATGCGGAGGTAGTTTCTATATACATCCTGTACATAATGTGAAGGTGACGTTTGACTCAGGACATTTGCACGTCCTCCTGCCCCTACAAACTGCCACCCTGCATGATCCAAGGGAGACTTTCCAATGAATGGAAGGCACCTGCTTTTTTTGCTTGTCTCATTTCATGTGCAAATTTATAGCAAGATTTTATCAAGCAGGCCTGGAGGCTTTAGCAAGAAGCCTTGATTTCTTTCTATGTGTCAATGGGATCCACTCAGTCTTTATTATGGCTGGTGTCTTAATTTGGGTTGTCTGATTTGGGGGCAAGTCATTCCCTCCTCTCCAGGCTGATTTTATTGTGTGTTTTCCAAGTCCCCACTGTGTCATCTTTTAATCCAGTCAGTGAGATCAGTTTTCCTCTCTTTGCTCCGGATGTGGACCAACCAGCTTCCTTCCTTAGCTTCAGACCAGGCCGTGTGTGTGTGTGTGTGTGTGTGTGTGTGTGTGTGTGTGTGTGTGTACAGCCAGCAGAGGGCACAGCTGCAGTGCTTCTGGGACATCAGCCTGGGATGAGCTCCATGCTGAGTGGCAGAGAAGTCTCCTCCTCCCCGCAATTTCCTTTTCTTCTTCTACAGTTGGAGAAGGAGGATTTTCTGTCTCTTACTAGATATAAACTCTAGGAAGTGTATGGAGCTTGGAGTGGGACACTAGACTGGAGGTCTGAGTTGTAGGTTCTCATTTCCACAGGCCCCTGAGATACTGAATGAGATGGGCAAGTCATTTTCATTTTCTTGGCCTCAGTTTCCTTATCTGTGAAATGGGTGTATGGTTGTGTGGAAGCTTTCTTGGATTCCTTTGAGATATGAAACTCACAGACTGGAACAGGTTTTAATATTCTGGATGGATTTGATATAAGTAAAGAAAAATTATTGTTAAGAAAAGTTTTTAGGTTTTTTTGTCTATGCAAGACAGCCCAAAAGGGAAGTAGGTACAGGGGCCTTTAAGATTGCAGAGGCACTCTGAAAAGGTTAATTCTGGTAATCCACCCCAACATCATCATGCCAGTGAGGCCCCAGGGCTCCATAGCTTTGCTGATGTTCTCTTGGTCACAGGGAGCACCTTGGCATTGAAGGGTCTGGTTCTGAGATATGTGGGCCTGGGTTTGAATTTTGGAATTGCAAACTTTCTATGCTTGGTCCTGGAGGCCCCTGATGTGCCAGATAAGACTCTT
This sequence comes from Arctocebus calabarensis, assembly GCA_963573935.1. Classification (NCBI taxonomy): domain Eukaryota; kingdom Metazoa; phylum Chordata; class Mammalia; order Primates; family Lorisidae; genus Arctocebus; species Arctocebus calabarensis. The sequence continues at coordinate 4,029 of CAUYON010153990.1, forward strand.
TCATCGTTGATTTGTTTAGGGCCCCAGGCCAGGGGTAAGGAAGGTCTGGGGACTTGGGGGCAGAGGCATTTGCCAACAGATACAGACATACTGGAAGATTTTAACATCATTTTGGCTGTGCTGGTGAGTATGCTGAATACCAACACTGACAATGGGGATGAGAATGCCTACCTCACAGGGATGGGGTCAGGCACATGAAGCTCTCAGCCTGGCACATGGTGAGCGCTGGGCAAGTCGGCCAGTATGAGGTTACTGCTGCCCCCAGGTCCGTGGGGGGCCTTCCCAGACCTACCCTCTCCTTCTCCCCTCCGGGTCGAGCAGCTGACCACCAGCATGCAATTCAGAAATAAGTCCTTAAAAAAGGCTCCCATCGGGCCCCGGTGTCCTCCTGGGTTCAGGAACAAGTACTTACAAAATCATCTGACCACTGCGCCTCTTCATCTGCAGGGCTCTCTGAAACAACATGTGGGAACAGAATGTCTAAGCCTGAGTCGCAGCTGGCCAGCGGCAGTCCACAAACAGCCCACACCTGCCTTCCCTTCGCGTATGTTCAGTTACGTTCACCTTTTTAAAAAGATCAACTCTCAGAGCATATGGCAAAGTCTCACTGGGCAGAGCAATGGTGCGTCTGACCCAAGTTTGTCTTTGTTAAGAAACATTTGTGTGCCCAGTAGGAACCTGCAATTCATACTGTGTGGCTTCTAAGGAATTCTTTGGTTTATTTATTTATTTTTATCAATAACATAATAGCTGTACATATTTTCGTGGTACATGTGATAATGTGACACATTCACATAATCAAATCAGGGTAATTGGGATATCTACCACCTTAAATACTTATCTTTTCCTTCTAAGGATTTCTTTGAATTGATACGTGTGTGATGCAGTAGAAAATCACTGAATGGGGCGTTGAGTAGACTTAAATTCTCACCCAGGCTCTTTCGAACTAGCTGGAGAGTGTGGACAAGAAGCCTCACATCTCTGGAACTTGGTTTCCAAATCTATAAAAGGAGGGGTTAACTGCCATTTTTCTCTGGCTCTGAGATACTTTTGTTGTTGTTAAAAAATATTCATGGAGTGCTTTACTTTGTACCAGGCAATTATTATCAGCGTTTTGGCCTCGTTTAGCCCTCTCAAAATCCTTGTGAGGAAACAGGCCTAGAGCAGATAAGCCAAGGCCAGAGAGTGAAAGGCAGAGCTAGGACTTGAACTCTGCAGGTTGACTTGCAAGTTCGTGCTCTGAACCTCATGCCTCCCTGTGGTTGAGTTCTACAGGGGACAGCTCAAGCTGTCCCAGGCTCTGTAGGGAACATACTAGTAAAACTGGATATGATGGGAAATGGCCCTTAAGTAGCCTATGAGCTTGAAGAATAAAATAGATCTGAATTATTATGATAGCCAAGGGGAATATTTGGCCCCTTTTCCTCTGAAACACATTTAGAGTATGAGAAACTTAGCGTCCAGCTCATCAGATAAACTGACCTTAGAGATTAAATGGGAATCACTCTGCGGTGTGGGAAATCAACCAGACACAGGCCCACGTGGCAGAGTGGCTGAAGCTACTGCACCACAGAGGGCCCAGGTCCTGCTGAGAAGCCACGGCTACACAGGGCCCAGTGGATGGCTCCTGAGTGCCCCAGAACTGTAGCAGAACTTTATTTATTAATTTCTTATCATTTTTACCCGCTGGCAGAGTAGAGGCGGGTTCCACAGAGGCACAGTGGAGGGAGCCTGGGGTCAGGGAGCCCTGGGGATCAGAGTAGCCACCTTTTAAGCAACGGCAGCAGTAGTCTCTCTTGGAAAAAACATAACAGGTGCTGACAAGGGGTCTCACTCTACAAGTGCAGTACAAGTAATGGGCCAAACTTTGACACAAAGAGAAAATACTTCTGAGTAAATTATTCTTTGGGTTGACTAATGCCAGATTAGACTATAATGCAGTCATTGGGGTTTGTCAGGAAACTCCAGAAGAATGAGGGAATAAATCCTTTTCCTCTACGGTTACCTGGCACAGTGGGGTACTACATTTCTAATATTTAAGTTTGGGGGTAATTGAAAACCCACACTTAAGATGGCTAGATGTTTTTGTTTCAACCATTTTCATAGAAACTTCTATAAATTGCCTTTAGGGCATTCACTTCCCCGTCTGGGTTAGCTGTGTTGGCTGAACCCTTCCTGAGCAAGTCAGCACCTGCTTTCTGATCAGTCACTGGGGGAAGTCATTTCTCTAGCTAGCTCACTACTTTCTCTGTCTCCATCATCTTTGTTCTCCAAATCATCCATCCTTCTGCTTCTAGTTATTTTAGTAAATAAGCATGGGATTCTGCTGTTCTTCCCTTCAAGAACCATCAGTGACTCCCTATGAAATAAAGTGGCTCCTATCTCAGCTTCTGCTCCAGACTAAGACACACTGGGGTTCAGGCTTGGGTTCTGGGTTCGGAGCCTTGATTCTGCCACTTGCTAGCAGCATGATCTTTGCAAGTTGCTTCACTTCCGGGCCCCAGATTCCTCATCACTAAAATGAACATTATTAATCATGCTTAGAAGATTATCTGATGTAGAGTAAGGGCTCATTGAATGTTAGCCATTACAATTAATTTACATTCTCTGCAACTCTCAGAACTACCTAAAGGATTCTTGTCTCCAGATCAGGAATCAGAAGTTCAGGGACAAACTGTTCTAAGTTCGTACAATGCTTAGGGGCAAAGCCAGGACTCTAACCTGGATCTAAAGGACCCCAAAAGTCCAAGGTCTTCTCACCAACCCCCCCTTGTATAATGGGAATAAAGATCTAGAAATGAGAAGAATAATCTTGGATGAGGCTGAGGACAATGCAGGGCACTGTAAAATTTCCTAGCAAATGTCTTTACACCTGGGATTGTTACCAGGTGCTGGGAAAGTTCAGAGAACTTTCTTGGTGTTAAGAGAGACTTGTATGAGGCTATGAGCTGGAAATGGGACTTCACTTCTGAGATGAGAAAGCCCCGAAGGATGAGTAGGATTTGGGAAGAGGGTAAAGATGAAGGAGGGCATCTTCCTCCATCAGCTCAGACAGGGCAGCCCCCAGGAGGGCTGAGGCTGATGCTCACAGATGAATGCTCTGCGCTGGAGAGGGGCAGGAGACTACACTAAGGGCAAAGCCAGCTGGGCTGCCGGCAAGGGACTCCAGCCACAGTGGACAGTGACGAGCTGAAATGGGGAGCTGCTGAGGATGGTGTGAGCAAAGGGGTAAATCCAGCTTCATGCTTCTGGGTCAGCAAGGACCCGAGGGCAGATGCTTGTGGCATCAGTGCACATGGCACAGCCTCAGCTGTGGCCCAGATCCTGCTCTGCAAGCCATGCTCTGGACCCCGCCATAGCTCCCCTTATAGAGCTGGTGGTGACACGCAGGGAGCTGGTGAGAAGGCCTCAGTGGGACACAGAAGGAAGGAAAGAGGAAGGTGGGCCAGCTGCAGTGGTGGGGACAGACGCAGGAAAGAAAGAGAAAGCAGACTATGGAGGCTGCAGCGGTGGCAGTGAGTGGTCATTCCCACCTAGAGCCCTGACAAGAGATAGGAATGTCATTTAGTGTGGGGAGCAGAGGACAAGGCCCAGAAGCAGGCTGACTGGGAGGGTGGTTTTGAGTCTAGACACTCCACATCTTGTTTGTTCACCTATCACAGGATTATTAATAGAGACGTGGGTGCACAATGATGGGAAACAAAGTCCTGGCTCAGTCATCGCCTAGCTGTGTGGCCAGCTGGTGGCAGTCACTCTGCCTAACTCAGAATCAGACCCATCATATCCATTTTTGCTAGTATGTTCCCTGCAGAGCCTGGCTATTTCTAAAAGGAGAAGCTTGAATTGGGCAATTTTTCAGGACTTTTCCAAGTTTCGTTCTACTAATCCTAGTTCTATGTGGCAGGAACCTATGTTGTGTACAGCTCTGTGTCAGCCTTGCCAGCACCCCAGGAGAGTGTGAGCTGGGAGACAGAAAACCAGGCAAGTGCTAACTCCACTAAGGTCACAGATAGGGGCGAGGCAGTGTCATGTCCCACTTCCTAGTGGGTGAAGGACTGTTATGCGTACCCTATGCTTCTCTGGTGACATTTACCCCAGTCTCTGTTCAAGGGCCTTCTTTACCCTGGAGTCTTTTTCACAAGAGAGAGTTTGCTTCCCTCCCCACCCAGAATTGCTCTGGTCCCCTCCCTCTGCGACATCGGTGGTCAGAGGGGAAGTATAATATAAGGTGGATGCACCAGTGATGTCACAACAGCCCCTGGATATAAGGACTCAAGAATCCAAAGAGCAAGGTCTTGTTCAGTTCTGGCTCCTTGGGCTTTGTGGGGTGACCAGTGGGACTTCTGTAGTGACCCGAGCAGACTCTGGGGCACCACAACTGGTCTTCTCTTGCCCTCTGTCTTAAACCAGATCTCAGAATTCAAAAATACAGGAGGCTGTTCACAGGTGGAAGCTCAGGAACTAGGAAGCAGGTTCTGATGTTAATGTCAGGGGCTCTGGTACTTTCAGAATGGTAAGAAATGTAAAAGGCAATTGCAAATGAAGTATTAAACTCTGTCTCCAAAAAATAAAAGAAAAGAAAATGTCAATTTAAAAAACACATAAGAGACTGAGTGTAGTGCAAAATAATAAAGAAGCAGAAGAGATGGAGATTTTACACTGAGTTTTGGAGAAGCATGTAATTCAATAAAAAGTACTGGTAGTTATAAGGGATTACACCTACAGTGCATCTTAGAAGGGTACAGGTGAAACTTACTAAATGCAGAATATAAAGGTCTTAACACAATAACTAAAAAAATGCCATGAAGGCTATGTTAGCCAGTTTGATGAAAATATTTTAGATTATATATGAAACCAGTACATTGTACCCAATGATTGCATTAATGTACATAGCTATGATTTAATTAAAAAGCACGGGGGTGGGGGGGTGGGGGGGAGAAAGAAAAGAAAAGAAATGTCTGAGAAAAGTGTAAACAACTCAGCTTGGATCAAGGGGAGGACTGAGAGAATGGAAGCCTGAGCTGGGTTTCCTCTTAGTGGCTGCAGTCATCCTGATTACTTAATGTCCCTGAGATGTGTTTTCTTCCTCTGCAAAACTGAAATAGTAATTTCTATATAATGGTGCTAACGGGAAGATTAAATGAGCTGTGTCTGTAAAGAGTTTAGCATACTACCCAGAAGAGAATAAATACCTAACAGGTGTTAGATATCTTCCTTTCCCACCAGTAATGTCAGCTGCTTGGAGAAAACAAGAGCTGAACAAACTCTGCTCAGAAACCACAAGGTCGCTGTGGGCAATGTTCCTCTGCTGAGCACAGGCAGCGAGGCTGGGTCTGAACTGAAGGCAGCGGGCTCCGCACTGGCTGATCTGGAGGGATCAAGTGCTATTCTTTGTGCAATTCAGGCTTTGTCCTTCTGTCCACTAGGGGAAGGACTATGGTGACTCTTCACTGACCTCTGGGTGGGTGCTGACCCTTTTCATCCTCTGTACTCTGAAGGTCAGCATCACCAAGGTCAATACACTCTTGGCTTAAGGGTTTGGAGGAGCCATTTGCTCCCAGAACTGGAAAGAGGACACAAATCCAGCATCTGGAGGAAATGGTTGGGGCTATTTCAGGAGCCCTGGGTGGACCAAGTCTCCACAGACCCCCGGAGAGTGCCCAGGTTGCTAGGCACTAGTCTCCAAGGTCCTCAGAGACTCCCTTGTTTCAGAAGGAGCTCCTGGGGCTGATTTCTGAGGCCCTGGGCATGCAGCTGTGCAGGGACCCCAAGGCTCAGGGGAAGTAGCTGAAAATGCTCCTGGGCATTTGGGTGGGGGAGAGGACTAACCGCAGGAGGTGATGGTGGTTTGGACTGTTTCCAGGGATTGAGTATAAGACCGGGGGAGACTGGGCCAGGCCCTACTGTCCTGGCAAAGCAACAGGAAGCATGTCTGAGATGCTGGAACATCAGTGAGTTGGGTGGTGATGGGCGATTTATTTGTCTTTTAGTTCAGGAGAAGCAATAAGGTCACAGGGTGGTTTATAGCAGATTTTCTCAAATGTGATATAAATTCAAAAGCCCTGGAGATCTTGCTAAATGCAAATTCTGATCCAATAGTTCTGGGGTGGGGCCAAGATTCTGTGTTTCTAACAAGCTCCTAGGTGATGCCAATACTCCCAGGCTAGGAATCACGCTCTGTGTGGCAAAGGCTTAGAAGATCCAATTGGGCTGTATTAAGCACAATGTACTGATATCAAGATTATTTGGAAGGTTTCAGGAAAGAAAGCGCAATTCCTGGGGAAATGTTAGGAGAGGCTGGCTCCATATCTGGGCTCTGAGCTTCAAAGATCTGGGCTCCTGTAGATGTGGGGGAGTGTGACAGATCTTCTGATCCAATCTCCACACAATATAGATAAGGAGAATGAGACAACCAAGGTCACACAGCCAGTTAGTGGTTTGACATTGAAGGACCTGGTCTGCAGCTTTCAGTGGTTGGCAACTCCTCTTGTTGGTGATGGAGAGTCACAAAAAGGCTTAAAGAGAATTTGATTTCAGAATAGTTTTCTGGTGGAGGCTGAGAAGACCACATGGAATTAGGAATTAAGAAGAATTAGAAGCTTCTGTATTCAGAAAAGCATGAGCGAGAGTTGATGAAGGCCTTTTCCTGTCATTCTGAATTATAATGACTTTTAACTACACTTACCTTCCAGACCATAAATTCTGTTGCGCATGGCATCCACATCTGAAGTGTTTAGCACCGTATTTCTACCTAAGACCTTGTGCGTGCTTGGTGTACAAAAGATGTTTAATATGTACTTGGTAACACATGCATGGTAGTACATGGGATACTTCCAATACACGGTATACGGATGGGTGGATGGAGGAAATACTAGGTCTCCTTTGTAGTCAAATATCTACTAGCTAGTGGTCATTCTTGGTATTAAGATAGCACCTTTTGTTTACAAATGAGTGAACATACTTCCCTTTCCATGAACATGAATATAAATACGGATATTAAATGAGCCAAGAATCAGTTGAAGTCTCTTAGAAATTCTCTTACCTGAAGCATAGTCCCTTCGAGGAACACTTGGAGGAGCTTTGACTTTTAACCTGTAGGTAACAACCATCAGACAAAAGGTCAGTGGGCAGGACAGCTGCTGTCAAGGCCCATGGCATAAGCTGATATGGAGATAGCAGACACACAACTAATGAGTAATGGCTTGTTTTGGACCCATGACATCAAAGGAGTTAATGTATTCTAGGTGTAGTGGAGCCATTCGTCTGCGGATTCCCACCTCTCCCTATCTTCCCAGTGCACAATGTGGCCGTGACTGGGCAAAGGTGAAGTTGGGTGGTGAAGGGCTCACAGAGGCCTGAGTGCAGAGGTTCAAGGAAGGTAACAGCTGATTGGTAGGTAGGGAGGTAAGAGAAGATGACCTATATTTTGACAGCTTACAAACTATAAATAATAGGACAAAAATTAACTATAATAAACATTTTAGTTGTAGGTCAGCCTAAAATTGTCTTGGCACCACTTTACGAAATGTCAAATAAGTGAATGAGTGTCTCAAGACTGGGGATTGTGATGTTTAGCTTTTTGAGAATTCAAATTGTTCCAAGAACTCTCCAAACCACTTTAGTATTTTTTTTACATACATGAAACGTACTGAATATTCACAATCCTTCACTCATTAAAAGAAGAAAATTAAAATTACATGTTAAAAATCCCAAGTTTCTGGCATTTTATAAATTCTAACACCGTGTCCCTTTCCATTAACTGAAATGAGTAAAGTTTATACTAAATTATTATTTTAATAATTGTCCATTTTAATCAAGAATGATTTGCTTAGTGAAATTTAAAATATATACAAATAAAACATATCCAGTAGCCATTATTTACTAAAATAGCATGTCCTTTTATGGAAGGAGTATATAGGGTAACCATTATATACAAAATATTCATTTCTTTTTTTAAAACAAACAGCACATTGGGCGGCGCCTGTAGCTCATCAGGTAGGGCACCAGCCCCATATACTGAAGGTGGCGAGTTCAAACCCAGCCTTGGCCAAACTGCAAAACAGAAAAATAGCTGGGCATTGTGGCGGGTGCCTGTAGTCCCGCTACTTGGGAGGCTGAGGCAAGAGAATTGCCTAAGCTGAGGAGTTGGAGGTTGCTGTGAGCTATGACGACACAGCACTCCACCGAGGGCGATAAAAAAAAAAAAAGGCAGCACAGAAATTCATGTTTGATTAAAAAACACACATAAAGACCTTAAAACTAGTACTGTAATTTTGCAAAAATAATATTTATATTTGCATACAAATTCTGTTCTTCCTCTATAGGCTTTCAATATTTATTATCTCATTCAATTCTCATCTGAAGCCAGCAGGGAAAGATAGCATTTCCTATGGTGAGGTACAGAGACAGAGATTGTCCAAAGTGTTGGTGTCCAAGGTGTAGGAAAGAAAAAACAAAAGCAAAATTAGGTCTAGTGCTCAGGTAAGTTCATGGAACAGTAAAATTAAAACAAACAACCAAAAAAAAAAAAAAAAACAGGGTATTTTTATGCTCCCGAATCATGTCAGAATAGAGGGCACTCTCAAGAAAGGACTGTTGGCCACTGAACATAGGCCAGGAATAAACGGTGTGGTTTGAGCTTGACTTAGTAGCTGGCAGCTGCACACCAACCCCCAACACTTGAGGCAGCTTCTGTTCTCATGTGGCCATAGACCAGTGAAAACTCTGTCATGGTCTTGTGTTAGGAACCAGTGTGTTGTGCTTCCTCCTTTTAAGGTAGCACCTGTTGTCTGGCTTGAAGTGGGAGTGTAACTGCGGGTCACTTTGAGCTGAAGGACTTTTGACTTCACCCAGGGAATGACTAATTGTGGCCACATTTTCCAGGCTGAGAAGACAAACTTTTGTTGAATAAAAATGCTTTTGTTCCCCCAATGGACAGAATGTTTGAAATAGAAACTGTTAGAAAAAATTTGAGCTCCATGGCTGCTTTAAATGGGACTGACTATGTGACCATGGAATAGAGAGACATTTTAAGCAGAGTTTTCATGTGATTGAAAGAAAGTATGTTATAGAACTGGCAACTGTGGGAGAGTTCATCTCAAACTGCTAGCGATTCAAACAATGACTTACAGGTCTCTCTCACAGAGAATAAGATTCTATATGATCAGCAGTGATCAATGAAAATAATCACACACCTCTGCCAGTCACAGGACAGAACATAAGACAAATTCTGCTCCTCTATAAGATGACTGCTGCCTCACCATTTGAACTGTTTTATGATGATCACTTATATATACTGAGATTCATTTACATTTTATAGTCTAAACACACCACCAAAAGCATTTTCTTACTTTTAATTTTAGCAAAGATCAAAAAGAATTAAAAGAATAAAGATACTCTGTTCTAAAGACATGGAGGAATGAACTTTTATATACTAGTTCTGGTATAAAATTTTGGGAAAAAAACTTGGTAATAGCAACCAAAATTTTAAGAACACCACTCCTTCCATTCAGAAATTTCATTTCAGGAATTACTGATACACTTGAGGTCTGCAAAGGATATTTTTTGAAGAATTATTTGTGGCAGTCTAAAAGGAATGGCCAGTACATTTTTATTTATCAAATTGTCCTCCCAAAATGTTGTGCCAGTTTAAATTCACACATTCTCCACCTTAAAAACTGTCCACTACTATGTAGCTGGTTAATTGATTTATAATACATTGATAGGAGACTATTAGTCAGCTGTTCAAAAGAGAACATGGCTTATTTTTACTTACTAACAAAGAAGAACATCTATGATACAACATTAAATAAAACCACCAAAACAAGTTGGTAGAAGGGGGTAGGTAGTATGATGCCAACTGTGTGTGTGTTTAGGTATGTGGTATGTCAGTGTACACATGAGTGTGTAAACATATACACATAGATATATATTCTGAACTCACTATGGCAATGTCTGTTCCTAGGAATGTTTAAGGTGGAGATATGAGGAAGTGGGAAACTTTGACCTCCTATAATTCTGAATTCTTTTTTCCTGGTGAATCTGTATTACTTTCATTTAAAAACTTAACAGAATACCATTTTTCCTTTTCTTATGATTTAGATTTTGAGTGGCAAATGCAATTATGTACCATTTCTATTTTCTTTAAAAAAAAACGTTTAAGAGCTTTTAGTATACATGAAGTTTTGGGATTCTAGTTTCTCTTTCCAAGCGCCAAGCGTCTAAACACCATTTTAAGGCAATAATTTAAAAAGCAGAAGTCAAAATATAGAAAACCAATGTGGCTGTATTTTGTAACTTCTCATTCAGATTTCTTCAAGCATGTCCTGGTTGCCCTGAGCTGAATGGTTATAGAACTGATTTTCCTGCTTTGACCTTTGCTAGGCACATTGAGTGGGCACAGCTCACCTTTCCTTCAATGAGAAGGATATCAAAGTTCCCTGAGTACCACCCTACTTACTCACCATGTTACTAGAATGTGGACTAAGCCACCATGGATTCTACCAATAGTAAGAAAGGGTTATATGTGAATAAGATTGTAACTCCTCACTTGGGTAACAGAGAAATTTGTTTTCTTCAACATAGCACAGGCTGACTTATCTTACATAACTATATATTTAAATAGATAGCTTTACTAGCTTACTTTTTGATTTTGTTCATTATTCCACCTTCATTGTTCTTAATGTCATGGACCATCTTTTGAAGCTGCCTGTAGGAAACAAAAGTTAGTATAAAATATTAATGATTAAGCTGCTTAAGAAAGTTTTTTACCCTTCGTGAACACAAAAGAGGAAAAAATACGCCTACAACAAAACCTCCAATAGTATGAGTTATATTGTTTTTAGCAGTTGACCATCTGCTGTTTCGGCAGAAGAAAAACATGACTGATTCTGTAAAGGAATGTAGTCATTGGGCTATGCCCCCATCCATTGGGATGTCTAGGCCAGTCTCAGGCTGTGACGAAAAGAATTCTGATTCCCAGATCTATCTGTTCTAAGGAAGCAAGTGAGGCCCAAGCCCTTTGATCCTATCATCAGCCTCACTGTTCAGTGCTTATTATTACTCACTGGTGTTACTAGAGCATCCATATTGCAAGGACGGACTCTACCCTGTGCACACAGCAAGGTGTTTCCTAAACATTACTAGGTACAATCAGTAAAAACCATCATTTAAAAGTTCTACATACTCAAAAGCCATAAAGAAAATGATATTTAATCAGACTGAATGAATATTTGAAACTTTCATAGAACAAAAAGTAACATGTACAAAATTAAAAGATGAAAGCCATAATGGAAGACATACTTGCAGCAAATAATAGTAATAGTAATAAGGACTCCATATTTTGATTTATGAAGAAATCTTACAGCTCACTAAGGAAAAAGGGAAAAATTCAATAGAAATGTGAAAAAAAGATTTGGACATATGGCTAATTGAAAACAAATACAAATGGCCAAGGAACCAATGAAAATATTTAACCAATCTAAATCAAGGCAATGAAATATCATATTCCGCCTATCAGACTGGCAAAACATAACAAGTGTGATAACATCCAGTGCTGGGAAGGTAATTGTTACAAAAAATACCTTTTAAAATTTAAAATGTCCGTGACTTTTGGCCCAGCAATTCTACTAGTAGGAATTCCTTGCAAACATGGTCATAGTCCTGTACCATTATATAATCATAAGCATGTTTATTGCAGCATTTTGTGTAAGAATGCTAAACCTCCGTGAACTGTTCACTCCCCCTAGACCCTCTGAAAACCTAAATGTCTATAAATCATTACAAAGGAACTAGTCAAATAAATTTTGATAGAGCCATATAATAGAATGCCACAGACACTTAAAAAGAAAACAAGAAATATACATCTGTATTGCTGCCTGGGGTTTCTACTTCCTAAAAATGGGACTTATATTTACAATGGAGTTTTTAAAATGTTATTTGAATTTTCATGGCATGTGCATATATCACTTTATTACTGTATTATATATGTACATAGAGAAAAATATTAACGTGATAGGAGTATGGAGCCCAGTGATGTTTTCTTCAAAGCAATTTTCTGACTTAAAAAATATACATATAATAAAATGCATGTGTTGCTTCCCTGAAAGAGCAGGATGTTGAATTTACTTTCAGGCAAGTCTTTCCCTTGTTCTGAGAAATCTATTTGATTGGACTCATTATTTATTGATGAAATGTACAGATTGTACACAGCCGTTGTTTGCGGAGGCGACTGTGATTTCCTCACAAACCTAGATGCAGATTTCTCTGACTCTGGGAGGTAGGCCTTTGGTTATGTGAAGAGAGGTGCACAATTAAGCTTGACATTGGTCTATGAAGCCCTGCTGGGTGGGGGGCTCTGGGAGAAATACTCCCTTAGTCCCATGTGGATTTAGAATCCCCTTGTTGCCAAGTGTTGCTTTTCAGTTTGGCAATGGAGCAGTTTAGAGGACAAGAGGACAGCCCCGCAGGGTATGCTGCCTGGACTGGGCTATGGATGGCCTTCACTAAGGGTTACTTTAAGGCTAATAACCCAACCAGAGGCCGGTGCTCTGCTGGAGCTGCTGTTCTGTGGAGGGCAACCCACTGAGTATCCGGGGGAAGGGTGAGATTTATTGGGTAGGGAACTGGGAAAAGAGAGATTCTCAAACATGAAATGGGAACTCAGACCGGAGATTTGGGGGAGCTTTCTCTTTCTAGGTCTAATGGCTATTAGGAGCTACCGTGATGAAAAGTGTGGACAGACATGGGGATCATCAGTGGTGGAGTGAAAATGGAGGGGAAATTCAATAATTTCAAGTGGAGGGAAGAGAGCAAGTCTGGTTGTAAGCTGACTGTAACTGATGGGAGTGTCCTTAGCCTAAGTTAATGCTTAACCTTTGACAGCAGTGAAGGATCCTGTCAGAGGTTTGTCAACATTGGGGCACTGTAATAGGCGGAGTTATAGGTAACCAGGGACTGATCTGTAAGTGACTCTGCTGTGGATGTAAATAAGCAGATGTAAATTATTGCAAAAGAGTTGGATGCAATTTTGTCATTTGTTCAACTCAGCATTTGATGCTTCTTGGCATTTCCTAATTACTTTTCATTGTAGATTATTGCAATTATAATAATTATACTGTGTAATTATACGATTATAGTACATTTCTGAAATGTTTCATAAACTATATTTTTATTGATAATGCTTGTATATATTTATGCTTGTACATATTTATGGGGTATATGCTGTTTTGATGCAAATGTATAATGTGTAATAATCAAATCAGGGTAATTGGGATATCCATCACCTCAAACATTTATCACTCCTTTGTGTTGAGAACATTTCAAATACAATAAAATTATTGCTAACTAGAGTCATCCTACATAAACTATACTTTTTATTTTTCAAGATTTTCTTTTCTCTCTGCAGTCCATTTGCATAAATATTGACTACTCAGTTACAGCCTCCAAACTTCTGCGACCACGGAAGACACAAGGACCCCCAAACCAAGGAGATTTGGTGATGTTCTTCTCTCGTTTTGTCAACTCATCACATGCTGTGTGATGCACAGCTTTGTGGCTCTCTGGTATTTCACGTTTTATTTTGGAGCACTTTCCTCCCACACCGCAACTTGCAGCATATGCAATAGCAAAGGAATATACAACTGATCTGTTCCAGGAGGGGTTGTTCTCTATTTAAACAGAAATTATTTTATTGATCTTAATAGTTGTCATGAAACAGTTTCAGTGTATCTGATATCTTCCCATGGCGAGGAGAAGGATAGTAAAATCAGAATGTTCTAATTCTTTAAAGTTGTAAAGAGACAGTCATGCCTGTATAACGAAGTCAAACACAGATCTAAGTTTATCTTAAAATAATACATATTTTAAAAATATATTAAGAAGTAATTTTAAGCAGTATGACATTTAGGCATTTAAAAATGGCGAGCAGGTCAAATAAATATTATGATCATTAGTACTCATATAAGCCAAAGCAAATTTATATTATCTAACTTGTTTTTAATTTTCAAGCTTTTGAGTTGAGTCAAAGAATGTAGTCATTTAACAAAGCACTAGTAGTAGAGCTTGCACCTCAAGACATTTAAATGCCATGATGTGCTAAAGTTACCAGCAGAATTTTATCTTCAAAGAAGTGAGTTGCTTTGGAATCTAGTAGACCTAAAGGGCTATTAGACCACAGAGCGCCAGACCTGAGACCCCACTCCTAAGTTTCTGATTAGGTAGGTCTGTGGTGGAGTCAGAGAATTTGCATGGTTTTTTATTAAATTTATTTCTATATATGTAGGGGGTACAAGTATTTTTTGTTACATGGATACATTACACAATGCTGAAATCAGGACTTTTAGGGTACCCATCACTACGTAGTGTACATTGTACGCAATAGGTAGTTTTATCTTTCATCTCCCTCCCACTCCCCACTTCTTAAAGTCCACTATACCTTGTTATGACCACACATGTACCCCTAGTTTAGTTCCCACTTATAAGAGGGAATACGTGGTTTTTGTTTTTCCATTCCTGATATACTTCACTTAGGATAGTGGTCTCTAGTTTCATCTAAGATACTGCAAAAGACATTATTTAATTCTTTTTAATGACTGAGTAGTACTCCATGGTATGTGTATGTGTGTGCATATATGTGTACGTATACAATCCCCCATATGTATATGTGTGTGTATATATATATATATTCTCACAAGTTCATGTTCAAAAAACACTTGTAGCCCCTAAATGTATAGAAATAAATTTAATGAACTCATCCTACAGTGCTACATACCTCATTGCTGAATATCACTATGGTCACTTTTGAAGTACTCCCCTGGGGAAGCTATACACCGATACCAGCACCTACGATACCCTTCAAAGGAATTTGGAACTCTATTTATTTTGGGAATGACCATCAGAGCTGCCATTGTATGTCACACAAAAACAGGGACTGTGGCTGGGCGCTGGGGGAGGTGTCTGCACCTGAGGCAGCAGTCAGTAGCCTGCTGCGAGCGAGGTTTTGGAGACATGCTGTGAGACAAAGAAATATATGAAACTATGGATACTGCAAAAACTTCCCTTGACATTAAAGAGTACCCTGATACTGAGGTGCAAAAAAACCTAGCACTAACTCTGGAAGAATGGCAAGGCAAGTGGGTGAACCACAAAATTGCATTTCATCAGGAACATGGACATCAGTTACTAAAGAAGCGTTTGGAGGGTGGCGCCTCTGGCTCAGTGAGTAGGGTGCTGGCCCTATACACTGAGGATGGCAGGTTCGAACGCGGCCTCAACCAAATTGCAACGAAAAATAGCTGAGGGTTGCTGCGGGCGCCTGTAAGTCCCAGCTACTTGGGAGCCTGAGGCAAGGGAATCACCTAAGCCCAAGAGCTGGAGGTTGCTGTGAGCTGTGATGCCACAGCACTCTACCAAGGGTGACAAAGTGAGACTTTGTCTCTAAAAAAAAAAGAGTGGTACCTATGGCTCAAAGGAGTAGGGTGTTGGCCCCATATACCAGAGGTGGCAAGTTCAAATGCAGCCCCGGCCAAAAAGAAACTTGTAATGAATAAATAAATAAATAAAAATAATTAAAAAAAAAAAAAGAAGAAGAAGCATTTGGATACTTTTCTTAAAGGCAAGAGCGATCTGATGGTGTTTTTTCCTCTTTGTGAAAAAGCAGTTGAGATGAAATGGTTTGCAGACCTGGGACAGGGTAGTTGGTGTAGAAATCAGTGGACTTGGGATACGAGAATTTTTTACAGAGCAAAATCTCTCTTACTCAGAAGAACAAGTCATAGAAACTCCTGGAGCCAAAATGTTTGAGTTCTTCAGGGAACATTTCATTGTATTGTTGTAGCATTTTTGACCCTCCCAGAAAATATACTGGTAAATTTGACAGGATTTGGGATAAAAGAGCATTAGTAGCTGTTAATCCAGGTGACCTTGAATGGCCCACCATTTTATGTTCCAGAAGCTGAAATTAAAAGGTTGTTTGGTACAATGTGCAGTACCCATTGTCCTAAGACAGTTGATGTTTTTGAAGAATGACATATAAGTTGGGGAACTGATTGTATTTTTGCAAAGTTATATCTACTTACAGAAAAGTTGATGAAATATAAATTCAAACAACATCAACTTGTTTTTTGAGCAATTGAAAATTAAACTAAAGTCTACAACACTAGTGGATGAATTTAAAAAAAATAATAATTCATATAGGAGGGAGGCTGAGGCAAGAGAATCACCTAAGCCCAGGAGTTGGAGGTTGCTGTGAGCTGTGATGACACAGCATTCTACCCAGGGTGATAAAGTAAGACTCTTTAATGATTCATAAATCATGTAATTTTTTAGAAGAATAAAATACTAAAATGCCAAAGTAACTCTCTCTGTTAGAGAGGAAATGATACTAAGATTAGACCTGTGTGTTTTACAGATTGCAAGAATTTTTTATAATTAGCATATATTACTTATATAATTAAAAATCAAAGGAAAACACAATGCATATAACTTAAATATAATAAACAGATAAAATGGCAATATTTCTGAATTCAGAATGATTGAAGAAATATCAGATTTCAGCAGGGTTTATAGTAGTCCCAGAAATCATGTAAAAGATTAACTTTCACTATAAACCTTTATCTTGTATGGTGTACTCAAATCCTGGCATCCCTTTTCACATGTTTTTTCCATATATAATTTTATATGTAACAGAATCAAGAAACAAGAAATTTTAAGTAAACAAACTCACCTATATAGCACAACATATTATTCCTAACTATAAAAATAAATTGAGAATTAAAAGTTAAAAAAAAACACCAAAAACAATAATGAATGCCACTCAGCAAGACACCGCCACACATCAACACAAACACAGCTGTGAGTTATTTGTACAGTGCCGCCAACATAAGCACATTGTGTGAGGTTCATCAGACCTCTTAGTAGGACAACAGCTCTGAAAGCCACTCCAGAAAGAGTTCTAAAATAGCTCTGAAGGGTAGACCAGGTGCTGGCATCAGTGCTTAGCTTCCCAAGGGGAGTACTTTGAAGGTGACCATAGTGATATTCAGCAATGAGGTATGTAGCACTGTTTCTGGGATAAGTTCATCAGTTTAATAGTCAGACTATGTATAGATACACACATGTTTTCTTTATTCACTTGTCAGTTGATGGGTACTTAGGTTGATTCCTTATGTTTGTGATTGTGAATTGTGCTGTGACAAACATTTCGGTGAAGGTATCTTTTTTATAAAATGACTTCTTTTTCTTTGGATAGATACCCAGCAATGGGATTGCTGGACCAAATGGTAGGTCTACTTTAGTTCTTTGAGAAATCTCCATACTGTTTTAATTAGAGATTGGACCAATTTACATTTCTACCAACAATGTATAAGCGTTCTCCTTTCACCTCATCTGCACCAACATCTATTATTTCTTGGCTTGGTAATGGCCATTCTGACAGTGGCAAGGAATTACAAGTATCTCGTTGTGGTTTTAATTTTAATTTCCCTGATGATTAGTAATGTTGAGCGTTTGGTCACATCTTTATTGACCATTTATCTACCTTTTTTGAAAAACTTTTGTTTGTCTTTTGCCCACTTTTTCATGGGATTGTTTAATTTTTTTCTTGTTGATTTGTTTGACTTCTTTGTAGATTCTAGATATTAGTCTCTTGTTGTGAAGACTTTTTCAATTTTGCATGTTCTTATATTAGTTTGTTTTGTGCTTCTATAAAGAAATGCCGGAGCCTGGGCAATTTGTAAAGAAAAGAGATACCAATTCTTTGTTGTAGGTCTGGCAGAATTTGGCTGTTGAAGTTATCTGGTCTGGGCTTTTGTTGTTGGGATATTTTTTATTACTGTTTCAATCTTGGTAGTCATTTTTGGTCTGTTTATGATTTCTATTCCTGATTCAAGCTTGGGGGGTTATGTGTTTCCAAATTTTTTTGCAGTTTTGGGGTAGATTTTTCTGTAACTGTCTTTTACATTCATTTGTTCTAGAGTCCAATTTAAGACTAGTGTCTCAGACCAGGCATAGTGGCTCCTACCTGTAATCCTAGTACTCTGGGAGGTTGAAGAAAGGTTGATTGCTTGACCTTGTGAGTTCAAGACCAGCCTGAGCAAGAGAGAGACCCCGCTTCTAAAAAATAGACATGCATTGTGTTGGGCACCTATAGTCCCAGCTACTTGAGAGGCTGAGGCAAGTGAATTGCTTGAGCCCAAGAGTTTGAGGTTGCTGTGAGCTCTGACACCATAGCACTCTACTAAGGGCGACATAGTGAGACTCTGTCTCAAAAAAAAAGTCAAGTGTCTCTGTGTTGATTTTCTGTCTGATGGTCTGTCTAGTTCTGTTAGTGGAGTGTTGAAGTCTCTGGCTATTTTTATGTAGTTGTTTATTTCTTTCCCTAGATATAGCAGAATTTGTTTCAAAAATTTGGGAGTTCCTTTTTTAGATGCTTATATATTTAGGATAGTAATATTTTTTTGCTGAATTTTTTTACCATTAAAAAATGATCTTTTTTTTTCTTTTACCATTATTAATTTAAAGTCTATTTTATCTCATATAAGAATAGCTACTACTGTTAGCTTTTTGTTTTTATTTGTGTGGAATGTTTTTTTCCAACCCTTTACCTTGACTCTATGAGAATCTTTGCAAGTTAAATAGATTTCTTGCAGACAGCATCTACTTTTTTTAATTTATTCTGCCAATCTATATCTTTTAAGTGGGACATTTAGACCTTTTAAATTCGATGTTAGTACTATTCTGGTAATCATGTTGATTGTTACCTAATTGCTTTGCTTTCTGCTTTGTGTTATTATTTTATAAGAGCTGTGAGTTTTAACTTTTGGGTGTTTCTACACTGGTGGGTATTGATTGTTCTTTTCTGTGTATTGAGCCCTTTTAAGCATTTCTCATAGACTAGGTCTAACTAAATACTAAATCTCCTTAGTGTTTGCATTTTTAACAAGTTTACAGGAATTGCTGATGCTGCTGGCCAAAGACTAGCCTTTGAATGTAACTGTGATAGATCATACCTTTTTCCATCGTGGACCTTTTAATTGTGCCCAACTGGAGTAAATACCTGGATGGGTAAAACTAAGTCTTCATTAACTCTATTGCAAAGTGTTAGACAAATAAGCTAAGTGGTCAGTTTAATAACATAATTTGGGCATGTGCTTTGCTAGACTGCTGCTTCTCTATGAGACTCTTGATTTTGTGTGGTTTTAGAATACCTTATGCCTGCATATTTTAATTTACTTTATAATCATATACTTTCCTCTTGAGCGATAGTTTTCAAAAGCTAGAGTGGAGATGAAGATACTGCAATCAGAATACATACCTCATCTTGCCCAACAGTTCAAAGGGGACTGGCTGGCTCTCAGAGAAGAGTGCCGCAACTGGGACCATTTTGCCCCTTGTTAATATAGTGCTGTAAAACTGACTAAGACAGAATTCAGAAGTATTGGCACCAAGACATGACTGCGTCCATGTTGGAAGATGAATTATCATTGGTGTCACTCATCTTGCAAAAACTCCAACCTAGAAACAGGACTGGAGGAAAATGAGGATGTGGTAGACTGGCCTTGGACTTGGTACTGTGATGTTTTCTGTCTTCCTGAGGTCTTCTTGTTGTTGGTCCCCAGAGTATAGGTTGAGTAGACCTCTAGAAGATTCCCATAGTAGAGGTGAGGTGTTACTTCAAATGGTCTATAGTTGGGAACAAAGCAGGGAGGACCTAACAAAGGGTCTAGAATCCTGGCCATAGTCTTGTCCAGTTTCACATATAATTCATTCTTTTGGTTGTACTTCCCCAAATTTCAGTGGAGTCTCATTAATAAATCTCTGTTAAGACTGTGAGGAAATAAGGGAAGGTTTTATGGCCCGAGGTGGAAGGAGCCCAAGAAATTCAAATGGAGTCTAAATGATCCCTTCTGCACCACATGAAGAAAAAATGGCCCCAGGAAGAGCAGACCATGGATCCGTAGGCAAGTAAGAGCCAGTGTGGAGCAGTAGGATTAAAAGCAGTCCCCGGGGCTTCCAGAATCCAGGGGTGGGAAATCTTGTAAAAGTGGGATGTGGTACTATAACTTGAATGGGAAAAAAATAACATGACCCTTTTTCTTTTTTCTTTCCTTTTTGAATCACAGAAAAGCAGTGGCTAGTTGTATAGGTTATACAGCTTTTAATTTTTTTCCTGTTGGCCTATTTATTGCACAACCTTGGGTGCATAGCACAGTCACAGGTCCTGGCCATACCCCACCCCCCACATAGCTCCTAAAGTCCAGCCCCACTTGTGGAGTTCTAGGCCCCAGGCCAGTTACATGCCTTTTAATTTTATAACTTTATTTCTGATTAAAAATGTAATATATGCTAAGCAAAAGAAGTCAATCTGAAAACTCAGTCTGCCTGATTCCAACTATATGATATTCTGAAAAGAACACAGGAGATTTTTTAGAACAGTGTAACTATTTTTTATAGTACTGTAATGATGTACACCTATAGTCAATGTTCATTATATCAAAATTTGTAAATAACACTACAAATGTTACTCTTAATTCTAATTCCTACTACTAACATATAATTGAATAGTTTTCCAGTTTTTTTTTTTTACTGCCAATGTATAAGATGTATATAGATTTTACACCATTAAGATCACCCTTCACATTTTGTTAACTTGCATTTTCCACTTAATACATCACTTTCGTAAGTAAGCACCATCCTTAGGCTCTATCTATACCCTTCCTCTCTCTGCATGCCGAGGGGATTTTAAACAGCTAAAGCTCAGATACAGGGAGGTATGACAGGCAGCAGTGAAATATCAGTATCTCTCGGCTGGAGGGAGGGGAAAGGAAAAGAGAGCGGAGCTAAGGAGAGCAGGAGAAGCAAGTGTCGTGGAATCAGCAAGGACCCCAGGCTTCTGGGGGCCTCGGGCGGCTTGGGCCTAAGCACTGGCGGGGAGGGAGGGGACATCTCAAGTTCCCTCCTGTGCCTCCAAACCCAGTCCCTCCCCAGATCACTCTCTGAAACACTGTTTTCTAGAGTATATATTCTAAAGATCATCTCTATCTATCTGCCTGCTAAAAACTCAGATTCCCGGCAGCACCTGTAGCTCAGTTGTTGAGGGCACCGGCCACATACACCTAGGGTGGCAGGTTCCAACCTGGCCTGGGTCTGCTAAACAACAATGACAACTGCTACCAATAAATAGCCAAGCGTTATGGCAGGTGCCTGTAGTCCCAGCTACTTGGGAAGCTGAGGCAAGACAATCGCTTAAGCCCAAGAGTTTGAGGTTACTGTGAGCTGTGATGTCACAGCACTCTACCTAGGGCGACAGCTTGAGACTCTTATCTCACACACACAAAAAAAGTCAGATTACCAACCCCCAAACCATTCCAAAGGAATAAAAATTCTAAGTGGAAAAAAAAAAAAATCTAGGGCGGTGCCTGTGGCTCAAGGAGTAGAGTGCCAGCCCCATATACCGGAGGTGGTGGGTTCAAACCTGGCTCTGGCCAAAAACTGCAAAAAAAAAGAAAGAAATTCTAAGTGGGGCCCAGCAATCTGAATTTTAACAAATTTTTTACAATTGGTGACGTCTATGTACGTGAAAGGTTAAGAAACATTTTTAAAGGATTAGGACAGGTAATCCTTCTAGAGTATGCTTACTTGCAAAGAGCAAAAGAGAATCCATTCCAACTCCACAGTATCTTCCCAGCTGTCCACTGTTGCCTGAAATCTCCTGCTATTTACTCCATAATGGGAGGCCACGGACTCACCCAGATGCTCTCCCAGGAAGGGAAACACACTGACCGACTGGTGTCAGTCAATGGTGCTGTATCTGTTTTCAGCGGGAGAAGTGAGCAGAAGGAATCAGCTGTGGTTGCTGATGGCCGAGGTTTACCTTCACCTGGGCTCTGAGCAGCACAAGTCAGGCCCAGAGGTGCTTCTCTGCCTCCCTCCAGTTCCCACGCAGCCTGGCACCAGAGCAGGTGCTCAACCCCAGGAGTTAAACAAACGAAGCCCAGCCTTCTTCAATGAGTATTTTCTGAGTTGAGGTTAAGATCCTACTTACATTGCTGGGCAGCCTTTATATATCTCCGTCTTCCTGGAAGAATAGACAGGCTAGAGAAGTGGTCTTGACTTAGGCTGCACATTAGAGTCAGGGAAACTTGAATAATCCTGATACGCAGGCTCCACCCTGCAGCCGTGATTTTCAGCCAGTGTGCTGCAGCACACTGAGATGCCATGGGAGGATCTTAGGTGTGCCTCGAAAATGTTTAAAGATCATTAATTAAGGCTTGGTGCCAGCCACATACACTGGAGCTGGCGTGTTGGAGCCCATCCCGGCCTGCCAAACAACAATGACATCTATAACCAAAAAATAGCCGAGCACTGTGGCAAGCGCCTGTAGTCCCAGCTACTTGGGAGGCTGAGGCAAGAGAATCGCTCAAACCCAAGAGTTTGAGATTGCTGTGAGCTATAATGCCACAGCACTCTATGGAGAGCAACATAGTGATACTCTGTCTTAAAACAAACCAAAAAAAAAATGATTAAATTATTCTCAAAAGAATTCAAGCACGGTAAGGATATTCTTTGTTTTACTCTTTTTTTAAATCAACGTAATTTAAGTGTGTTGTGGAAGTTTATCTATAGGTTCAAGTGTGCTGTGAGATTAAAAAAAAGGTTGAAAAACATTGCCCTAGACCATTTAAAACAGAATCATTGGCTCTCAGGTGATTTGGGTGTGCAGCAAAGGCTGGGAACCAGTGGAAATAGGGGTAAGAGGTCTTGGTAGACCCCTGAGCGAAGATCCTCTGGCCAAGAGAGCGTAAGGATCCAGAGGCTGACGGACCTCCAGAAAGGTATCTGCTGGCTGAGAACAGCCCCTGCAGGGTAGAGGGATGGGTCAAATCCAAGAAGGATGGGGTTGCCGGACACTGAGCTCTGCTGGGACAAAGTGACATGGGGAGGCAGCTGCATCTGTGTGTTTGGCCAGGTGACCAGAGTTGACCAAGAAAATTCATATTGCACAAAATACCTTTCCAATGCTTTTTATTAAATACAGGGAATAATTTAACGGATGGTATCATCTGCAAGAAATATATTTTTTAAAGTTTGGTAGGAAAAAATAAGAAGATCAGAAAATATCTTGCTTTCCTTTAGCTCCTAGTGCACTCGCAGGGGACCGTGAAAAGGCAGGTTTTAGCTGAGCATATTTTCTTTTTCTTTTTGAGACAGAGCCTCACGCTATCACCTTGGATAGAGTGCTGTGGCATCACAGCTCACAGTAACCTCCAATTCCTGGGCTCAAGCAAGTCTCTTGCCTCTGCCTCCCAAGTAGCTGGGACTACAGGCACCTGCCACAACGCCCGGCCATTTTTTTTTTAATTTGGTTGCAGCCGTCATTGTTGTTTGGCCGGCCGGGTTGGATTCGAATCCGCCAGCTCAGGTGTACGTGGCTGGCGCCTTAGCCCGTTGAGCCACAGGCGCCGAGCCAATTTTCCTAGTATTCACTGCTTACTTTAGGAACAGCAGTATTTTCACCAGGATAAGGTCTTGGTGGGACAGTTTAATGAGACAGTCCAGTTTGGAGAATCCAAGATAAATTTACAGGATTCCATGGCTGAGGAGTGGGTAAAACTTATTGTGAAAAAGAAATGAATTGGGCGGCGCCTGTGGCTCAGTGGGCAGGGCACCAACATGTACTGAGGGTGGCGGGTTCAAACCTGGCCCCGGCCAAACTGCAACAACAACAAAAAAATAGCTGGGCATTGTGGTGAGCGCCTGTAGTCACAGCTACTCAGAAGGCTGAGGCAAGGGAATCGCCTAAGCCCAGGAGTTGGAGGTTGCTGTGAGCTGTGTGACGCCATGGCACTCTACTGTGGGCTATAAGGTGAAACTCTTGCCTCTACAAAAAAAAAAAATAATAATAATAAAATAAATGAATTGAGGAAATAGGCTAAGTTGTAATGCTCCTTCCTCTGCGCACACTTATGCATTCTCCTGGCATAGAATGAGTATAGTGGTGCAGGTGGGCCTTGCGCATTAATCTCTGAGCTTCTCCAGGGCAAAGACTGTGTTTAATCACCTGATATTCCCCCAAGACCTAGCTTAGAGCCCATTTCAATGATGTGAAAACATTTCTTTGATGAATGAAGAAATCCAGTATTCATTTCAGTAGGGTTTACTTCAATACTATTAATAGTAAATGTATATGCTATAATAGATTAGTTGCTAATTGCTAAGAACTAGATCATGTAGGTACCATTAGTACCTTGGGGTTAAAGTTATATTAATATTTATTCTGGCATTTTAAACTACACTCTTTACTACTTAAAACATTCCCTACATACCTAGCTTTCTGCAGCTTGGAGGGCAGGCTGATAGAGTGAGGTCAGTTTCCTCCAAGCTGCCTGAGACTGAAACACATAATGCAGTCAACCTGCAAGGAGAGCTGCCTTCTCCCAGGGCAAGGAGGAAAGCTCTGCTCTCCACTTCCTGGTCACCAAACCCAGAGTCATGTGCCGCTCAGCAGTTACTGAGCACCTGCCATGTGCCAGGCACTGTCTAGGTGCTAGGAATTCAGAGGGGAATAAAACTTCCCCTTTGAATGTGATGGTGTTTTGTCCTCACCATCTAGTGGGAGAGAAAAGAGGCAGCATAAATGCATGGCAGAGGCAGGAGGCTGATGGGAGCAGGAGACTGAGTGCCTGGTGGGGGCATTGGGAAGGGTTTGGTTGAGGAGAAGCTTTGGGGACTAGGCTTTGAAGGGGTAAGATTTCCCCAAGCCACAGGGGAGGGGAGAAAATTTCAGGGAGAGGAGCACGTGAGCAAGACATGCAAGTGTGGCTAGCCTGGTGTGAGGGGTGAGGTTGGTGGGCAATTTGATGAATGGTGGGGACATTTGTAAGGATGTGAGGGCTTTGGCCCTGGAGGGACCTGGGTGCATGTCTAGACATTTTTATTTTTATCCTGGGGAACTGAGGTATCTCTGAGAAAAAGATACAATCAGATTTGCCTTTTGGAAAGATTATTCCACTAACCTTTAGGACAGTGGTTCTCAACCTTTCTAATGCCTCCTAATGCCGCAACCCTTTAATACAGTTCCTCATGTTGTGGTGACCCCCAACCATAAAATTATTATTATTATTTTTAATATTTAATAATAAATATGTTTAGGTGGTAAACTATGGGTATTTTCTTGTTTTTATTTTCCCGATATTTTCCCATTCTCCATGGCTTCTTTATATTATTTACAGGACAAAAATAATAAAACAAAGGCTTACCTGTTTCAAAATATGAAGATAATCATAACAAAACCCAATAATATTAGAAGAGATGTCATCATCCTCATGGATGAGGAGCTGTAGCATCAGTGCCACTTTTGTTTCAATCGCTTGTTGTGCCTCTTGAGCATTTTTGATATCCCCATTCTTAATTAATTTAGTCCAGCTAACTATCAGCGACTGTCCCATGCCATTTACCAGCTTAGAAAATCTAGCCAGGAAGTCAACATCTTCTTCCTGATCAATGCTGAAAAATCCAGCAGACTGTAATACTTGACACAAAGATTCTACTAGTTTCATTTAATCAACAGGATCCATTCCTTTATTTACAATTTCAAATAAACAATCACATGCTTCTTCCCATAGAACTTCTATTGACATATGACCTAGCAGCATATTTATAAACCTATCATTGGCTGTCAGAGACAAATCTATCCAAGAGACATAAGCCCCAACTACTTCGAGGCACTGACATGTCACTTCTGAATTGGTATACTGATAATTTTGTAATATTTGGTACCATGATTCCACTAGATTTGGAATGCATTCTTCTCTCAGGGTATTTTTTTTTTTTTTTTTTTTGAGACAGAACCTCAAGCTGTCACCCTGGATAGAGTGCTGTGGCATCAGCGAGTCTCTTCCCTCCACCTCCCAAGCAGCTGGGACTACAGGCGCCCGCCACAATGTCCGGCCATCTTTTGGTTGCAGCCATCATTGTTGTTTGGCGGTCCCGGGCTGGATTTGAATCCGCCAGCTCAGGTGTATTTGGCTGGTGCCTTAGCCCGTTGAGCCACAGGCGCTGAGCCTCTCAGGGTATCTTTTATGAGAGTATTATGAGAGTATTCCTAGGAGCCTCCTCTGACGTGTGCACGACGTCACGGTCCACTACCAGCTCCGAGTCCATGGCCATGAGGACTCGGAGGTATAGATTGACTCCCCTCGGATTTAGGTCCACTACTGAGAGAATGTCAAAAAAAAAAAAAAAAAAAACTTGGGCCATTTTGTGAGATATTCTGTAACAAAAAGCAAGGCGAAGACTTGGGCGGCTTTATTTCGTATCAAGGTCTTCTCTGGTTGGGGATTCAGCATCTGTGCTTGAAGCCAAGATATGAGCGTCTCCCTAGTTAGCTGTTGCTGAACAGTGGTTAGTTCTGAGTATTTGTATTTAACTTGATGTTCTAGTACTTGAAAGCAGAAAAATTTTATGTGATCATCACCTTTGTCTAAAATCTGAATCAGCATTTGGATTTAGCCCTAAAAGAGCTTGTTCATCCATTCTCACTGCTATACTTGGAGTTTTCTGGTTATAATAGGTGTGCCCTCTGGTCCCACAGAAGAATCCACAAACATCTTCCTATAACTCCATGCCGCCTCCCCGCCTGCACTGCGAGGGCCAGTCTTCGCAGCAGAGCGGGCCGGGAGCTTAGGGCCGCCCTGGTCCTGGTGGCCCCGTAGTCCTGTGCCGCGGCTCACGCACGAGAAGGAGGGGCCGGGGTCTCTGCGTCCGCTGGCACCTTCTCCTGCGTGGCGCTGAGCGGGCAGACTATGGAGCAGGCGGGCGGAGTCGGCGCCCCAGGAAGGAAAAGAGCGCGAGGGCCAGCTAATGCCACCGCTGAGTCAGCGCGAAGCGCGCTCCATAAAATTATTTTTGTTGCTACTTCATAACTGTAATTTTGCTACTGTTATGAATCGTAATGTAAATATCTGATATACAGGATGTATTTTCATTGTTACAAAGGGGTCGCGACCACAAGTTGAAACCACTGCTTTAGGAGAACAGATTAAGTGGAACATGGCAGGACTAGAGGAAGGGAATCTCCCATTGGAAGGCTGCTGCCCTCCAGACAAGAACTCCTAGAGACTGGAAGTGAGGTGGTGGCAGACAACAGACTTAACCAAAGTAAATGGGAGGCTCAAGTAACAGGACAAACTAACTTGACCTTAATGGCAGGGACAGGCAGCCGTTTGTGTTGGCAATGCTTCCTGAAGAAGGTTCTATCCCCGGGGTTTATTTGTAAGTACAGACATTTGTTGACAAATTCAAGGGATCTGTTTTTGAAAAACTGGGCATGACCTCAAAACTTCTATGTCCAAAGTAATTATTTTCATAAGAAATTACAGTAAAGGAGGGATCAGGGAATTAGCCCCAACTGGGATGTATTATTATTCTTTTTTTTCCTTTTAAGACAGAGTCTCACTATGTCACCCTCAGTAGAGAGCTGTGGCATCCCAGGTCACAGCAACCTCAAACTCTTTGGGCTTACGCGATTCTCTTGTCTCAGCCTCCCAAGTAGCTGGGACTACAGGTACCTGCCACAATGCCCAGCTATTTTGGGGCTGTAGTTGTCATTGCTGTTTGGCAGGCCCAGGATGGGCTCAAACCCACTACCTCTTTTGTATGTGGCCGGTGCCTGGCCACTTGAGCTACAGATGTTGAGCCGGGATGCATTATTGTATAAAACTCTTCCCCTGGTTACATACATTCTATTCATAGAATTCTGGACACATTTAGGTATGTGGATAACTAAGGGAGGGCTAAGGAAAGATTTTCAGCATCAGGAAAAGATCATTCTTGTTAGAGGTAGAACTTGCTCTTCCCCAGCAGTACTAGAGACTGAGCATCATTAGAACGTTCTCTAGACAATTTTTTTTTCTTGAAGAAACTGGAAAGTGCTAGCTTCTCTCAGATTCCTCTGGAGTACCTAAGCCACAAAAATAAACCTCACACTGCTAGTGAGCACAAATACCTCCAGCTCAGAGTGTGGGACCGAGGTGAGTGCCGTGGGTAAGAGCTGCTGTCCAGGGACCAGTTAGCCTGCTGCCCTGCCCAGCGGTCTCTGTGATGGTGGTTCTCACTGTGGTATCTGACTGTCCCACCATAACAGTGATGTAGCAAGAAAGCTCTACATAGAAAGTAGAAAGTGGGCTGAGCGCCTGTGGCTCAAGCGGCTGTGGCGCCAGCCATGTACACCTGAGCTGGTGGGTTCGAATCCAGCCCAGGCCCACCAAACAACAATGACGGCTGCAACCAAAAAATAGCCGGGCGTTGTGGTGGGCGCCTGTAGTCCCAGCTTCTTGGGAGGCGGAGGCAGGAGACTCGCTTGAGCCAGGGAGTTGGAGGTTGCTGTGAGCTGTGATGCTACAGGACTCTA
>CAUYON010153991.1:0-18772 GCA_963573935.1 Arctocebus calabarensis
GCGCGAAATCAGGCGGGGAGCGGGGGAAACGGGGGCGTGGCTCGAAGGAGGGCGTTTGTGATTGGTGGGATCTGCCGCCACCGGGAAGTTCGAACAAAAGTCCGAGGAAGAGGTGGAAAAGAACGAAGGCAGAGAGAGAGAGAGAGAGAGAGAGAGAGAGAGAGAGAGAAACGAGTACTCTGGGCAGAAGCGGGCTATAGTTGTGGCTGGCGCTTGCGCACCATCAGAAGCGGCCCGAAGGTCGCTGTCCAATAATCCCAAACGTATACCAAGTTTGGGGTATACCAAGTTTTCGGTTTCGGTATGTTCACCTTTCAGGTGGAGTTTATCTATTCTTTGAAGCCTTAAAAAGACAGGCAGTTCTAAAAATGTAGAGTAATTCTGTAGGTGAATTCCTGGGAAGTCTTCTGCATACCCTGGATAAAGGGAATCTCTCTCCTCAGACCTTTTCCAGAGCTTCCCCTGAAGTTCATAAGACCCTCAAATGAAAGATGCCCTCCTTTTTCTAAAGCAAAGAGCGACACAGGGAAGAGCTCTCGCCATTTTGTTACCATTAGATCAGACCTCCTATGTCCACTGATACCTCTCCATAACTATCCAGTTCATCAAATATAGCATAATAATGCGCAGATTTCCTTTTTTCTTCAGGTAGACATTTCTGAAGTCGCTAGTGTCATATTAAATTTACTTTAAATAAATCTGTATGCTTTTCTCATTAGTCTTCCTTTTGTTATACGGGTCTCAGCCTTGAATCTGGTAGTGCATAAGAACTCTTCTTTTCCTCTTTTCGCCTGCATTTACTTAGGAAATACATTCACTTCTATCCCAAGACACCCTAATTCTCATCCAATCATGGTTTTACTCTCTTAATTTCATAATCTCATGTTCTACATCAAGTACAGTTGTGGCAGATCCTCTTGTTCTGCAAATCTAGGAGTAGGACAAGTTACCTGTCCCACATACACCTAATATTCAATGGTGAAACAAGGACAAGAAAATCACATAAATACTAGCGTTCAAACAGAAAAAATAAGAAGATTTGTTCACAGGAGTTGTTGCAAGAAATTCTGGAATTCATCTATACACATGTTAACAAATCCTCCTACTCCTGGGGAAGGGAATATTTCTTGGTTGAGACCCACGCAGCTCAGCCCTCTGGGAATGGTTCCCTAGGCTACTGCATTCAGTGACTTTTTAGTTCTGGATTCTGGGCAATGCACTCTGAGACACTGTTTCTTCTCCATTATCCTTGAATACCTCTGAAGAAATATGTGATGTTGGCAACCAACTAGTTTTCGCAGCCTGCTTTCTGCAATAGAAAGTTAGGGATCCAAAGGTCTTTTTCTATTTTTAAATACTCAGTTCTTTGGGGGGCATTCTAACAGCACTATACCTATACAATTCACTTAGTCATTGTGTCTCCTATGTATTTGATTATCTATGCCATGTCCCGAAGTCACAACACACAATTGTTTTTAAGATGTGCCTCTTTGTAATATAGACTTTTACTTTGGGAACAGATTTCTGTGAGAACATGACCTTAAAATTCTTCAAAACCCTTTGTCCAGGCTCAGCGCCCGTGGCTCAACGGGCTAAGGCGCCAGCCACGTACACCTGAGATGGCGGGTTCGAATCCAGCCCAGGCCCGCCAAACAACAATGATGGCTGCAACCAAAAAATGGCCGGGCGTTGTGGCGGGTGCCTGTAGTCCCAGCTACATGGGAGGCGGAGACAAGAGACTCGCTTTAGCCCAGGAATTGGAGGTTGCTTTGTGCTCTAATGCCATAGCAATCTATCCAGGGTTAAAGCTTTTGGCACTGTCTCAAAAAAAAAAAAAAAAAAAAACCCTTTGTCCACTTGATAAGGTCTAATGGTTATTACTTTAATTCTTTCAGAGACCTATATAAAGAATCTTTTATTTATACATTTGATCTTTTCTTTTTTTTTTTTTTAATTGCCCTGGGTAGAGTGCCATGGCGTCACAGCTCACAGCAACCTCCAACTCCTGGGCTTAAATGATTCTCTTGCTTCAGCCTCTGGAGCAGCTGGGACTACAGGCACCTGCCACAACGCCCGGCTATTTTTTGGTTGTTGTTGCAGTTTGGCCTGGGCCAAGTTCAAACTCACCACCCTTGGTATATGGGGCTGGTGCTGTACCCACTGCGCCACAGGCACCGCCCTATACCCTTGATCTTATCTATACTACCAGGCTATATTTTACTTGGAGACACTAGAGATGACAAAGTTTTATTTTCTAACATAAGTCCTGGGCCCTCTGTCTTCCTTGTAAATTTTGCTTTAAAACTGGCCATTTTTTACTTTAGTTTAGCTCTTCTATTCTGTATCTTTCCATTCGAAGCTAGAGCTGGTATTTTCAGCATCCTTATCACAGGTGAAATGCAAAAAGTTCAATTAATGCTTCTGGGAAGATAGAATACCTAGATATTTACTTATTCTTCTTGCTAAGTACAAGTAAAAACTTTGGACATTATTTATAAAGTAAACATAAGACCTGAAAGGTGGAAGAGAAAGCAGACCAGCAGCAGACCTCAGGATTCAAAGAACAAGATAGTGGTGAACACCCTCAGCTTTGACAATGACACAGACAAGTAGACATTAAAAGGTTAGAGAAAGATA
Organism: Arctocebus calabarensis; assembly: GCA_963573935.1. NCBI lineage: Eukaryota > Metazoa > Chordata > Mammalia > Primates > Lorisidae > Arctocebus > Arctocebus calabarensis. Next base: position 2,638 of record CAUYON010153991.1, read on the forward strand.
TGTTATGCAAACGCTAAAAAAAGGAAAGAAGAAGTGGCTATAGGAGTTAATACCCGATAAAGCAGATTTTAGAACAAGAATAGTACTATACTTTTGCAAGATGTTACCATTCAAGGAACTGGGTAAAGGATATACAAAATCCTCCTGTATTATTCAACTGCACATGAGCCTATAATTACTTGAAAACAAGTGTAATTTTTTAAAAATTTCACTAGGCATTGTTTTCGGTATCTCCTGAGTTACTGCAACCAGCAGTTTTGCCAGCCAACATAGGTCACTATTTTTTAAGCCTTCAATAACCATTTCCTATTTGACTTGATACCCCGATTTCCCACACTGCCACCATCCTCAGATATCAACGTAGGTAGGCTTTGAAAAACAAAAACAAAAAAACGTGGTGATGGCAGTCAATATTCCTGACATATCAAGGAAACTCGCCTACTTACCAGAGGATGAAAACAAAATGAGAGTTATCAAATCCCTGGTTCTAGTCCTTTAAACCCTGGACTTTTGGTTTGGAGAATTATCTCAGCAGCCTTTTAAAAAGTACAACTTTTATACTTTATATTAAAGTGTGTGAATTTCACATTGCTTAATGAATTTTTAATTAATAACTATTTTAGAGTAGTTTTACTTTATAGAAAATTGAGGGCGGCGCCTGTGGCTCAGTGAGTAGGGCACTGGCCCCATATACTGAGGGTGGTGGGTTCGAACCCGGCCCTGGCCAAAATGCAACAAAGAAATAGTGGGGCATTGTAGTGGATGCCTGTTGTCCCAGCTACTTGGAAGGGTGAGGCGAGATAATCACCTAAGCCCAAGAGCTGGAAGTTGCTGTGTGCTGTGACTCCACCACACTCTACCAAGAGTGACAAAGTGAGACTCTGTCTCTAAAGAAGAAAAAAGAAAAAAAAAAATTGAGGGGGAAGTACTGGAAATTCCTATATACTATGCATTTTTAACCCCCTACCCCAGTTTCCCTATTACCTATTATTATCTTTCATAAGTGTGGTCTATTTGTTATAATTGATGAGCCAATATTGTAACATTATTATTAAGTAAATGTCATAGTTTACATTATGGGTCACTTTTTGTGTTGTCTGTTCTATGGGTTTTGATAAATGTGTAATGCCATGGACCCACCATTACAGTATCACTACCCTAAACATGCCCTGTGCTCCCTCCACCTACTCATCTATCCCTCCTTGGACACCTCTGATACTTGTTACTGTCTCTGTAGTTTTGCCTTTTCCAGCATGTCATATAGTTGTAATTATACAGTATTAGCCCAGGTGGCATCCGTAGCTCAATGGGTAGGGCGCTGGCCACATACATTGAGGTTAGCGGTTGGAACCCAGTCCGGGCCAGCTAACAATCAACAAAGACAACTGTAGCCAAAAAGTAGCCTGGTGTTGTGGTGGGCGCCAGTAGTCCCAGGTACTTGGGAGGCTGAGGCAAGAAAATCGCTTACACCCTAGAGTTTGAGGTTGCTTTGAGCTGTGATGCCATGGTACTCTGCCCAGAGTGACAGCTTGAGACTCTGCCTCAAAAAAAAAAAAAAAATATATATATATATATATATATATAAATTAGCCCATTCAGATTGGCTTATTTCACTTAGAAAGATGCATTTAAGTTCCTTTTTTGTCTTTTTGGCATGACTGTTTCTTTTCTTTCTTTCTTTCTTTTTTTTTTTTTTTACTGAATAATATTCCATTGTATTGTTGTATCAGAATTAACTTATTTCTTATTTATTCCCTTATTGAAGGACATCTTGGTTTTTCCAAGTTTTGGTTCATTATGAATAAAGCTGCAGTTATGTGCAGGGTTTTGTGTTGAAATGTGTTTTTAGGTTATTTTAGGTACCAAGAAGCATAATTGCTGGCTTAAATAATAAGAGTACATTTAGTTTTATAAGAAAATGTCAAACTATCTTCCAAAGTATCTGTAACATTTTGCATACTCACTAGCAACAAATCAGAGTTCCTGTTGCCCTGAATCCTCATCAGCATTTGGTGGTGTCCATGTTCGCATCTGGCCATTCTGATAGGGGTCTGATGGTATCTCACTGTTGTTTCATTTTGTAATTTCCTGATGACATATGATTTGATTATCTTTTCATATTCATATGCTTATTTCCATATAAATATCTTCTTTGCTGAGGCATCTGCTCAGATCTTTTGCCCATTTTTTAATTGGGTTGTTTTCTTATTAACATAGCTTTTAAGAGTTCTTTATACATTTCAGATATCAGTCCTTTACTAGATACGTGTTTTGCAAAGATATTTTTCCTAGTCTGTGGCCTGTCTTTTCATTCTCTTAACAGTATCTTTCACAAGGCAGAAGTTTTTAATTTTAAGGAAGTCCAACTATCAATTTTTTATTTTATAGACGATGTTTTGGATGATGTATCTAAAAGGGCATCACTAAACCCAAGGTCACCTAGATTTTTTCTTGTTGTCTCCTAAGGCTCAGTGGTTTTGCATTTTACATTCAGGTCTATAATATAATTTGATTTAATTTTTGTGAAAGCTGTAAAATCCATGTCTCTTATTTTGTTTGTTTTTGCATGTAGATATAAAGTTTTTCCAGTACCATTTGTTAAAATGACTATCTTTGCTCCATCAAATTGCCCTTGTGCCTTTGTCTAAGGTCAGTTGACTATTTGTTCCAGTCTATTTCTGGGCTTTCTAATTTGCTTCATTGAGGTAGTCAGTAATCTTTTAATAGTTTCTTTTATTTGCTTATGCTGATTTGAGTTGAATGTTTATCAGTAGCAGCTGAAATATGACTGATTAATTCAAGCACTGTGCTAATCTCTTCACATAAATTTAATCACAACATTCTTTTGAAATAAATGAGGAAACTCTTAGCAAGGTTAAGCAAGATGTTCAAAATCATAATACTAATAAGTAACAGAACCAGCGTTTGAACCCTAGTCTGTTTCCCTGACTGTATACTATATTACCTGTCAAAAATGACCTCATTATTCCCTATACAGATTAGCACAGCTGCTCTAGTAGTCTGTCTTCTGGTAATTACTACCTTTAATTACACTACAGTTGACTTCTAAATTAAATGTTGCCTCTTTAGCCAGCATTGACAGTCTAACCTACTTTTCCAGCTTTTCCCAATACTCAGTGAGGCTATTCTATGATCTCATATAACACCCTCTGATGTATACATTAGTACTATGACATAACCTATTCCTTACACCCATTATATCTCCAATTATTAAAATTCGTTTTTTTATTTGAGATAGTGTGTCACTCTGTCACCCTGGGTAGAGTGCTGTGGAGTTTTCCTAGCTCACAGCAACCTCAAGTTCCTGGGCTCAAGAGATCCTCTTGCCTCCCAACTAGCTGGGATTACAGGCATATTACTCCATGCCAGGCTAATTTTTTTTGTTTTTAGTAGAGATGGGGTCTCACTATTGCTCAGGCTGATCTCAAACTCCTGAACTCAAGGGATCCTCTGGCCTCGTCCTCCCAGAGTACTGGGATTTACAGGCATTTCAGCCATGGTGCCTGGCTTATTAAAACTTTTTTGTCAGAGTCACCTCAATTGCCATCTCCTCCCTTGACCATTCTCAATTCTGTTCACTCAGCCCACCCTAAAACTGGAATTAAGAATTCCCTCCTTAAAATAACCAAAGAATTCCATCTGAACTTCTTTTGTGGCACATCTTATTCCCTGTGTTTTGGTTATATGAATTTGATGTGTCGTTTGAATGCCATGTAGAACCTAGCATTCTTTTCAGAAAATGTCTGGAGTGCATATTACTTATGCCAAATCTGTACCAAATGCTGAGGTTGCAAAGATAATAAACATGGCCATTGCATTAATGAAAATTTACAGTCTCGTAGAAGTCAAGCCAGACAACAATTACTTTTCTGTAATTTAAGTTCTAATATATAATTAAACCTCTGGTACTCTGGGATACAATACAGACTACTGAGTATGTAATGCAGTTTGAATTTGGAAAAAAGGCAAGACTTACCAGAGGAGAGCGAATAGGAGTCAGGCTGCTGAAATAACAGCATATACAGTAGCAGACAGATAAGCGGGCATTATGTACTTGGAGTGCAAGTACTTTAGAATGTGCAGTGTTTGAGTTATAGAGTGACAAGGGATGAAACCAAAGAGATGGGAGGGCAGGGGATTTTGTTAAGAAATTTCTTAGTCTTATCAAGGGGTTTGAACTGTTATCCTGAAGGATAGGAACATCATCGTTAGACTTTCAACAAGGAAATTTCATGATCATATTCATGCTTGTATGGATGACTTTAACAGTTACATGGATAATAGCATGCAATTAGTTGAAAGTAGTGACAGGAAGTAAGGCCAGCTACCAAGATTTTACAGTTGTTTAGGTGAAATAGTATTAGGGTTTGAATAGGCCAAGAAGAGAAGACATATGTGGTAGATGTTTAGGAGACATAATCTGTAAGATTTGTTACTTAGTTTGGATATAGCAAACAAGAATCAAGGATGATATGAGAATTTGTGATTTCTGTGATTATCAGTGTTATTTGTAGGGGGAAACAATAGGAAAAGCATATTGGGACATGAGTCATGTGCTTATTTTTTAAATTTTTCATAATGAAAAATAGTTTACTATTCTCTCTAAAGGTAGAGAGAATGGTATAGTATCTTCTTTCCTTATTCCCATTAGCCAGGTTCAACAGTTTTCAGGCTTTTGCCACATCTGCCTCACTTGCTTCATCTATTCCTTTCTTTTTATTCTTTTGTTTTTGTTTCTTAGATTTTAAAGCAATCCTAAGCGTCATTCTATATATCCTCTATATTCTTCAAGATCAGTTTTTTTATTAAATCTCCAACATTCTAAATGTGTCTGTTTTCTTCTTTACAGTATCATTTAACATTTTCCATTTATTCCATTATGTTCATATGACATGTTGAAATATAGGCCTTTTCAAAGATATGATGGTTAATTTTATGTATCAAATTTACTGGACCACAGGGTGCCCAGATATTTGGTTAAACATTATTCTGGGTGTGCCTGGAAGGTGTTTCTGGATGAAATAAACACTTGTTTGTAGACTGAGTAAAACTGCCCTTTTTAATGTGGCTAGACCTCATTCAAACCACTGAAGGCCTGAATATAACAAAAAGCTAAATAAAGGAAAATTCACTCTCTGCTCTTGTCCTTGAGCTAGGACACCTTGCCTTTAGACTTGAACTTGGACTATAATTTAAACCTTGGCAGTAAAGGTTTTCAGGACTGGAATTATATATGTACCATCAGCTCTCCTCGGTTTCCAATTTGCCAGTTGCAGATCATGGGACATAGCCTTCATAATTGTATGACCCAATTGCTTATAATAAATATCTCTTCATCTTCATCTCTGTCTCTCTGCCTCTCTCTCTCTCTCTCTCTCTTTCATTGTGCATGTATCCTATTGATTCTGTTTCTCTGGAGAACCATAACACAAAAGGTTATTGGTTTTTATTAATGTATTAGTTATTAATCAGCCATTTTGTGTACAATACACTACTTCTACATTTCCACATTACTTTCAATATCTTTTTGTTTATATGAAATAGAGTTTTCACACTAGGCTCTGCTATATGCGTAATATAAGTCAGTTAATCTTGCCAAATCACAGATTTACATTTGGAAAAATATATATAAAAGAATGACAATTTTTTTATTTTGGATTTATATGAGGGTACAAATCATTAGGTTATAAGGGTTGCATCTGTTAGGGAAGGTCCCTGTTATAGTTGTGCCCCTCATCCAGGAAGTGTGTCATATACCCTTACATTGTGCCCATTAGGTGAGAGCACCCCAATCTCCCTCTCTCCTTTCCTCTCACCTCTTCCCCCTACTCCCAACTTGAATTAAATTGAGTGTTTCTCTTCTGTTGAGAGAGGATACCTGGAAAAAGTAAGGTCTAAGAGAACAGAGGTCTTCTCAAGGAGACCCCAAGGACACCTGCGAGGTCCTCCCTGCGGTGACTCAGCTCTTAGGAATTTATAGACCTAACTTCCTGGGACCTGAAAACTAATGCTTGCTTCCCCTACTGTAAAAGGTGGAGCCCCCTTCTCCAGCTTGATTCAAAGGTACCCATGGGCCAGAACTTTCTGACTAGGGATAAAAAGGAGAGGACTGAGCCAATGGGAGCGTGGTCATTTTGAATTCTTCAGTGCCATCACTCAGCCAGCTGGAATAAAGCCCTTCCTCTTTTAATCATGGTGTTTGGGTACTTGTTCTCTCCTTTGGGCCTCATGTTGCGGCAACATTTCAGGTGTGAATTAGTTCATCTACTGGCTTCATGTTAGTATTGAGTACATTGGATACTTGCTTTTCCATTCTTGTGATACTTTACTAAAGAGAATGTTTTCAAACTCTATCCAGATTAATACAAAAGATGTAAAGTCTCCATCTTTTCTACGGCTGAACAGTATTCCATGGTATATTTCTACCACCGTTTATTAATCCATTCATGTGTTGATGGGCACTTGGGTTGTTTCCACATCTTGGTGATTGTAAATGAGCTGTAATAAACAATCTAGTGCAAATGTCCTTATGATAAAATGATTTTTTTTCTTCTGGGTAGATACCTAGTATTGGGATTGCAGGATAAAATGGAAAGTCTATTTTGAGTTCTTTAAGGAGTCTCCATAATTCTTTCCAAAGAGGTTGTATCAGTTTGCAATCTCACCAACAGTGTAAAATTGTTCTATTCTCTCCACATCTGTGTCAGCCTCTACAGCTTTGGGACTTTGTGATGTGCGTTGTTCTCACTGGGGTAGGTTATATCTCAGAGTGGTTTTGATTTGCGTAAGAATGATAGTAATTTAAACTACAGGGAAACCTGGAAACCCTGAAGGTTAAATTTAACATCTGCAGCTTTCCAATCTCACTAAAAAAAAATATCCAGCTGTTTCTCTGTTTTGTAACACCTGCTTTATGAATGAATTCAAATATTATTTGGTGATGGTGTAAGGTTAATTTTTCAAGATCTCAAATTCTCTACACTTGGGAATTCACCTAAAATGTTCTTTCTCGTACCAACTTAAAGAGATTCCACTCTATAAATGACTAGAATCCATCTTCCTTTCATCAGCAATTGCCACCTTGCCATGAGAGCATCTATGCCAGAGGAACTCTCCAAGGAGGTGCCACCTTATCACCAGAGGTTCTGATACTGCTAAAAGAACCCCTGCTCACACTACCAGAATTGGGACAGATGTTCTTCCAAAATGAAAATTAGAATTTTTTTTTCTTAGAAAGAACACTAAAAGATAGGTACTTAGGTACATCATATGTTAAGTGACTTCTTTATGGTCTGTTCTAAGAACATAGGACTGTTTATGGCACTTCTATTACTAGTTCTGAACAATCTTCTCTTAAGAAAAATCTTTTGAAAATTAAATTGAAGCCATCTTATATATACTGGTGTACCAAGGAGTGGGGAATAGATTAACTTAGGAATACTTCATTGCTGGCTTTGAATTGATGTCATATGGTGATAGTCTTTAAAAGGCAGACATATTTGTAGCCTGTTTTATTATTGTTTTTAAATTTTCTTGCAGATAATGTACATCTTGTTGCCTTCCTCCTGAGCGAATGCTTCTTATCTCCCCTCTTCCCCACTACTGTACATCGCTGCATATATACGCATTCGAAGTTGGGAAATAGGAATTGGACTTATGTTGTTTAGAGGGAAGAATTAGGAGGAAGAAAGCCTGGATGTGAACGTATGCTCTCTGTTTTACCAATGAAATGACCCAAAGCTAGTAAAAATCCTCTCTGAGCTTCAGTTTTCCTTTCTTTAAAATGAAGTTAGGCTGGGTACAGTGGTTCATGCCTGTAATCTCAGCACTTTGGGAGGCTGAGGCAAGGGGATCACTTGAGGCCAAGAGTTCAGCACCAGCTTGGGCAACATAGTAAGACCTCCATCTTTACAAAAAAAAAAAAAAAGGTAAATTAAAAAATAATGAAGTTAAAGATCTATTTTTATGAGTATCAAATAATGTAATTTAAACCATCTAGTACTTAGCATATACTCTTATCCAAAATTAATTTTCTCCAGCCTGAGCTAGAGCAAGACCCCATCTCTGAAAATAGCCAGATGTTGTGGCAAGTGCCTGTATTCCCAGCTACCCAGGAGGCTGAGGCAAGAGAATTGCTTGAGCCCAATGGTCTGAGGTTGCTGTAAGCTATGATGCCACAGCACTCTACCTGGGGCAACAAAGTGAGACTCTGTCTCAAATAAATAAACAAAAGAACAAAATTAATCTTCTCTTATAGCAAACATTTTCATATTTTCCTGTAGCCCAGGATGTTTTGACCATATTTTCTAGGTTTAGGAAATTTTCAATCTTAATATAAATGCTGCTTACCCAATGTAAGCTCTGAAAATGTTTTTAGACCATCAGAGCTAGTCTGCAGATGCAAAGTAGGTTTCACATTCAGCACACCTGCAGAAGACTTTGACTTGGAATTGGCATATACTCTTGATAGCTTAAGGAAGGAAAGATCCTCCTTAGAAAATATACTGATGAAGGCATCTGACATTTGGGGTAGCAGTGCTTGAAAGGTTAAATTTCTAGTGAAGCAGTGGCCTTACTGGGCAGTGAGCGTGGCAGCAGTTACATTTAGTGGGCAGTAGTTCGTGGTGGCGGTGACTTCCTCACTGGGCCAGGTCTATGGGGTGGTTTAAGGCATTGTTCCAGGGACCTGCGTTCCATGCCTGCTCTTCCAGCCTCCCATTGATTCTCTGAGCTCTCTCATCTCCTTTCAATAAACTTCTTTCCTTCTCACTCCATCAGAATCAGCTTTTGTTGCTTACCACTGTGAGCCCCGACTAGAAACAGACGTTTGTATTTGAAGTATTCGTACCTGTAGAAGGCAAAGAAGAATATCAAGGTAGAGATGGCAAAGGTGATAATAATCTGAAACAAAGGTATAAATGCTGGAAAACGAAGCCTAGAAAAGTTTAGTGAGCTATTTATTATTAAGTAGAGATTGAATAGTGTAGTTTTTAAGGAAATTAAATGTATTATTGGAATATTTTTTACCAAGTTTCTCTTTATCACTATTAGAAATAGTAAAGAGATTTTAGATGTTTTTGTCTCCAAAAATAAATTATTTTAAACCCAGTTTCTAAAAAATTTCTAATCCATGATTAGTGATTCTGCGTCATAGTCCCAATTGAGTTTATCAATTCATGTCAAAGCCAGAATCAAAGTAAATCAGGCATTATAAAGCCTATTAAATTTCTAGAGCTCAGCTCAGCTCCCCTAATCTCTTAGCAGCAGCAACAGAATAGCAGCTCTCACTCACTGCAGTGGGGAAATAACAAAGCAAGGATAAAATTGCTATTGCAAAATGAAGCATATCACCACATTTCCATCTATTGCATTATACTTCATGAGTCTCCCAGGAGCCAGAAAAACACAACAAAGCCTCTAAAAGTGAATCCAGATGTCAGCCATCACCATAGCAGTGCTTTAATTATCAAAAAACAAAGAAATAACTCCTGAGGTACATTCTAAGCAGGTGTTTGTTCACAGAATCCAGCATAGCTGAAGAAACAGCTGTGGCATTATAACTGCCTCAAGACTAGGGAAGAAAACTACAACCCAAATGGCAGAGTTTACCTAGAGGGAATATAGTGAAATCACAATTATTAGAATTTTGCAAGTATTAATCTATACAACATAGACTGATTAATATTAATTACTCCATTTTACAGATTGTAAAACTGAGTATCTTGTATTACAGTAATTTCTACTCTGAAGTTTGTCAGTCTTGACAAGTTCACTTCTTCATGAATTTGTTTTATAAGATCCTTTATGCATACCATAGGCTTTTAAAAAAACATTTATATATTTTAATATAAATTATTTCTTTTCATTTTAGGAAAATTGGAAATAAAAAATTAATAAGAAGCAAGCTTTAAACCAATCTCTAATAACTGCTAAATTTTTCATATTGAGAAGATTTTGAATTGAGGTCCATGGCTGAGTTACATAGCATCTGTGAGCTTCTGAAACTAAGCAAAAAAAGGTAATATCCTTTTTTCTGGATGAAGGTCTATATACCTCTCATCAGGTTCTCAAGGGTCTATCATTCAAAAAAGAATGACTCCCTCTAGCCTCTGGGCTTTATATATGTGACTGGAAGTACAAGGACTCATTGTGCTTATGAGCCACAGCCTGAGAAGGAAGGTGGTCCTTGTCTAAACCGTTAAATGGGCCCAAACAAATAGTAATTTCTAAAATTTGGATTAGCCTTTATATACTATCCTTACACAATTATGGAATATTGGGAAAATATTTCCTTTCTTCTTTAAATTTTTTAATGTTTGTTTTGTGCACATGTTTGTGTGATCTGACAGTTACCTGCTGGACCAAATACACAGATGCTTTTGCAACTTACATTGGTGGAAAGATCTGGTGCAAACAATGAAATATCTACAAGGACCAACAAAGTCAAGGTAGTAGTGTAGTGGATGAATAACTAAACCCTAACAATGGAAGGAAAAAAGCCCATTGAAAAGGAGAGAGCAGGGCGGTGCCTGTGGCTCAGTGAGTAGGGCGCTGGCCCCATATACTATGTATGAAACACTATGGATTGAAACCTATATAAGAAATAACATTTGGCCCAAGAAGCTTACAGCATAATTGCTACAACACATGTAAATCACTTCTACAAGGTAGCAGAGTCACAGATGATTGAAATGAAATGAAATGTTTGTGAGGTCGAAGTGGTGGAAGTAGTCAGAAAAGTCTTTAAAGAATGGTACTTATGGCTGGGCACAGTGGCTCATGCCTGTAATCCTAGCACTCTGGAAGGCTGAGGCTGGTGGATTACCCTGAGCTCAGGAGTTCGAGACCAGCCTGAGCAAGAGCGAGACCTCATCTCTACAAAAAAAAAAAAAAAAGAATAGTACTCAAAATGGCTCTCAAAATAGGGATAAGATTGCCCCTGGTAATCAAGGGAAGAAAGGAGAAGATAGCAAGTACAAAGGCATATAGCAGTGAGAAAGCATGGCATGGGCAGAAAATGCCAGGCCAACTGACATGGTGGAAAAACAAAGGGCTTGGTGGGGTGGGGGGACCATGGCAAGTAATGACTCTGGTTTCTGCAACAGCCCAGGGAAAAGAAACTGAGGTCCTGAACTATGGCAGTAACAGTGGGAAGAGGGAAGAGAGGATTCACTAGAGAAATACTCTAGACGCTAAGAATCAGGATTTCACACCTCTTGGGAAATCCAGCATGAATATTTGTCCCAAAGTTGCATCATCAACAAACTAAGATATTGATACCGCAATGTTAGAAACGAAGTCCCATCCTCCTTTAAGAGACTGTAAGAAATAGTTCTATCATGTCTCACATCTCTTTTTACCTCTGTCTCTATTTGGGGGCCAAGCTTCTCCCAAATGTTCATTCTCATATAGCTCCGATTATTACCTCCTGGCCTTGTGATGCAGAATCCAGGGAAATCATTGCATTTTCTATGAACAGAAAACAGGATATAAGGTGAATGATGCCTTGCTTAATTTCTTCCCTAGCTTCCAAGTCCTTCCACTGAGACTTGGAAGTTAGACATTCTGGCGGGCAGACCAGCCCTGTGGCCTCACCCTCTTCTCTGGAGTGTTCGTTGCCTGTCCTGAAATTTGCCTGAGCTCCGTATCCCTATGCTTCTTTCCAGTCTCCCTCCTTGGAAGTTGGTTTTTTCTCTCACATACCAAGTACCTCAGGGCTAAGAGGTGGAATAGACACCTTTGTGTTATTGTTGCTTTCAACCCATTTCACTCCCTTCTTCCTGTACGTTAAATCCTTCCTCAGAAGGCCTAACCTCTGCGGACGCCCTCCTCGGTAATGTTTATGGCCTCCCATCATCCACTGAAGACTTTAGCTTTCAGTTCAAAGATTTCTCTCCCTCTCTCTTTCAGACAGAGTTTCACTTTGTCACCCTCCGTAGAGAGCCGTGTCATCACAGCTCACAGCAACCTCAAACTCTTGGGCTCAAGTGATTCTCTTGCCTCAGCCTCCCAAGTGGCTACACGCGGGCTATTTTGTAGAGACAATGTTTTCTGTAGCTCAGGCTGTCCTGAGCTCAGGCAGTCCACCCGTCTTGGCCTCCCAGAGTGCCAGGGTTACAATCAAGAGCCACTTTGCACAGATTTCTCTTCACCTCCTTCTGCTATGTCATCCTTAGAATTTTATCCACGTGAATAACTCACTCTCACCTGCATTCTCAGTTCCTTGATCTTCTCACCTCCAACACCTTTTCTTCCATTCCACTCTAGGCACACTCCTAGATGGGGAACAGAAACAGCATTCTCAGAAATGAAGTTTGCACCATCTCTGAAATGGTGGCATGGCTGAAATATCTGACCTTTTGACTAAGATCCTTTTATCTTTTGAGCTTGTTTTCTTTCTTCCTCTACCCCCACCCTCCCGCCCTGGTTAGAGGGCTATGGCATCATAGCTCAGGGCAACCTCAAACTCTTGGCCACTCCAGCATCCCCCCAAGTATTGGCTAACCCGTGATCTTGGTGTGACGAATACTTAAAATAAAATCTACCCTTCTTGCCATGGTTTAAAGCATTACATAACCTATGTGTTATCTGTATTTCCAATGTTACCTTTTTCCATTTTCCCTTTTGCCCAAGGTGTTTCAACCATAGTGGTCTTTGATTTCCTAGAACAATCCAGTTCTTGGCAGCTTAAGGACTTTTGCCTTTCTCTGCCTAAATCACTCTTTCTTACCTTTTTTTGGCTAGCTCTTTACTTTTTCAGCTCTCAATCATTGCCTCTCCAAAACAAGTCTTCTCTGACGTTTTTATTTAAAATAGTCTTTCCTCCCATTACTATATTCTTTTCTCAGCTTCTTGTGGAGTTTTGCTACAGCTTAATGTATTGATCTGAAACTCAAAAGAGAAGGCACGAGCAGTACTAATTAGGGAAAACACATATGGGCATAGGTAAATTTGGGGAAGAAATGGACAGGACATCGAAGGAAACAGGGCTATCAATCGAGAATGTCAGAATAGGGAACTTGAGAATGGTAGAAGTTTTGAATAGTTGCTTGGGATGGAAAGGTGGGGAGAGAGACAGAATACTCACCAATGGATAATTAAGAAAATAGGCAAATACGACACCAAGTGAGACCTGTATGAATCTTTTCTACAAGCTGGGATCTGGGGAAAAAAATCACATTGTTTTTAAAGACCAATGTAAATCCAATTCTAAGCCTTGAATTAATGAGGCTAGAGGGGAATTCATTCTCAGCCATTATGGGGATTCCCATAACCTTTTCCTCTCAGAATTGTACAAAAGCGCCAGCTATTGTGGCATCCCTTTCAGCTATACAGGATGTAAGTTACTGGCTCCTACTGCTTGTGGATGAAATGGCCATTGCTCTCAATCCTTGACCAGTCTCTTAGATCAGTAACTCTGCTGCCTGCTTGGAGAAAGGAAATCTTTTTTATTTTTATTTTTAGAGACAGTCTCACTATGTCGCCCTCAGCAGAGTGCTGTGGCATCACAGCTCACAACGACCTCCAACTCTTGGGCTTAGGACATTCTCTTGCCTCAGCCTCCCTTGTAGCTGGGACCACAGGCACCGGCCACAACACCGAGCTATTTTTTTGTTGCAGTTTGGCTGGGGCTGGATTCAAACCCACCACCCTCGGTATCTGGGGCCAGTGCCCTACCTACTGAGCCACAGGCACCGCCCGAGAATGGAAATCTTTTACTGGTTAGTCGTTCCTGTGCTTTTAATCCAGCCTCCCTGATGTCCTTTGATATTTTACCATATCCCCAGTGCTAAAGCTCTAGAACCTGGCAATTTCTGACCTTTCCCGATGAAGGATGTAACATAATAATTATAATGGTGACTGGAGAGGCAGATAAAAAGCAAAATTGAAATAGTATGTCAAGTCAGAATGGGGATAGTGATAGAGGATGAAGCTGAATTAACTCTAGTAATTTGCTAAGAGATGGCTGCAACCTGGGGGAGAAGGACAGAATCCTCGTTTCTCAAGTCGGGCAATGAAATTTTGAAAACATTTACAGTAAAAACTTGGAAAATGCAAAATTTGAAAGATGCTGGGAACTTTTTTCCTGGAATTAATTCGAAAGGATCATTTTTAGTATAGTCTCATTGGTTGAAATAGCAAGCAGAGCTCAACTGTGGTGGATTAAAAATGACTGCAAATTCTTTTGAAATTCCTCCCATCGAGAGCTGGGGTCTAATTCTTCAATCCTTCGATCTAGTCTGGACCTGGTGACTTGCTTGACCAATGAAATACAGTGGAAATGACATTTTAGAATTTCTGAGACTGTCAAAAATGCCCAGGGAGGGCTGCTTATGTTCACTTTGTCCTCTTGAAACACTCCCTTTTGGCTCCCTGAGCAGCCAAGTTTCCTCTACAGGCCTCTGAGAGGGTTCATGGGGAGGGACACTGCTCTCTCAGCCCAGCCTTCTAACCATGCACATGAAGGCATCATACAGTGGGTTTATGCTATTTTGGAACCTTGCAACCCAGCCTTCAGCCAAATACTGTATGACCTTCTTCTCCCACCCCAACCCAGATGTGTCTCCCTCTTGCTCAGGCGGGTCTCAAACTCCTGAGCCCAAGTGATCCTCCCACCTCAGCCTCCCAGGGTGCTAGGATTACTAGGATTACAGGCGTGATCCACCATGCCTGGCCTAAATGACCTTCTAGTCCAGTGGTTCTCAACCTTCCTCATGCTGCGACCCTTTAATACAGTTCCTCATGTTGTGCTGACCCCCAGCCACAAAATTGCTACTCAATGACTATAATTTTGCTACTGTTATGAATCATAATGTAAATATCTGAATCATAATGTAAATATCTGATATGCAGGATGGTCTTAGGCTACCCCATGAAAGGGTTGTTTGACTCCCAAAGGGGTCGCGACCCACAAGTTGAGAACCGCTGTTCTAGTGAAAGCCATATATAGGGAACAGAAGAATTACCTAATCAATGTCTACTTAAACTTCTGACTCAAAAAAAATCTTTACATATAATAAAATGATGATTGAAGCCACTGTTATGGGAGAATTTGTTATGCAGCAATAGATAATCTTGAGCATAAACAGAACAAGCAGAAGTTCCAATAAAGACAACATGGATTAGTTTATGACTTTGGTAGAATGATCTTGGGAGGGATATCTAGTATAGACCGAATTACTTATTTTCACATTAGCATGAATGGAGCTAAATATAACAAATATTACTATATATGTGGAATTAATCAATCTTATAGTGTCTTATAAAATAAATCAGAATACTTTATCCCAAAGTATATCTCTTTGACAAGTTTGAGATTGCTGCCACAGGTCCAGCAGACAGAAGTAATGCTGCAAATCTGGCTTTTGTTGGGGGTAGGGGGAGATTATTGATGCAGTTGGGTCTTTCCTTACCATACCTGGGAAAGATTAACTGAGAATCTGACACCTTGAAGGTCTAAAAAGAAACATATGCCATCTAGTCTCTCTGAGGGGTGCTACCTGTAAGGTTTCATTTAATAACAAGATCACCTATCTAGTGAAGCTTATTCTTTTTTCCCTCCCATAACCTGTCCTGCTACTGAAACCTATTTTGCCACAACTCATTCTTATAAACCTCTCTACCTCCTTGGGAGATTGAGTCTTCATTCTCAAGTTTCCCGTGTATATAAGTTAAATAAATTTATGTGCTTTTCTTCTACCATTAATCGATTTGCCTTATGTAGGTGATTTTTCAGCAAACCTTACGGGATTAAAGGCCTTGGTCCCTATAATTGTACACTGTAAAAAAAACAGATAAATTGATTAATTTAAATGCATCTGATAAATTTTTCAAGGAATATTTCACTAAATCATATCCTTTAAAATTTGTTATTTATTAATTGATATTTAATATATTATTCAAATCAATCCTTTTTATAGAAGTTAATTTCTGGCTCAGCGCCTGTGGCTCAACAGGCTAAGGCACCAGTCACGTACACCTGAGCTGGTGGGTTCGAATCCAGCCTGGGCCCACCAAACAACAATGACGGCTGCAACCAAAAAATGGCCGGGCGTTGTGGCGGGCGCCTGTAGTCCCAGCTACTTGGGAGGCGGAGTCAGGAGACTTGCTTGAG
>CAUYON010153992.1:0-14809 GCA_963573935.1 Arctocebus calabarensis
GGTGGGCGCCTATAGTCCCAGCTAGTTGGGAGGCAGAGGCAGGAGACTCGCTTGAGCCCAGGAATTGGAGGTTGCTGTGAGCTGTGATGCCATGGCACTCTATCCAGGATGACAGCTTGAGGCTCTGTCTCAAAAAAAAAAAAAAAAAGAAAAAAGAGGCTCTTTGGGAATAGGCAGTGGCCATCCTGGCCACAGTCCCTGCAGTCTCTGGCAACTCCCTCTGGCAGGTGTGCAGCAGCAGCTGAAGATGGTGCGGCCTAGCTTGGGCGTGTTGTCTGTTTTCATCTGCCTACGCGGCACCAAGGAGGACCTGGGTCTGTCGTCCACTAACTACTATGTTTACTATGACACGGATTTGGACAAAGTGTAAGGCGTGTGCTTGTCTCTGTACATGTGTCCCTTTGCTGGTGCTGTGTGCATGTACGCGTGGCCTGTGCTTGCCCTGCTCAGTAGGGATTGAACAGAAGGTAAGGAATGGGAGGAAATGGGCAATTTCCAATTGGCTTCTGGAGTTTGGTATACCAAGGCTGTGCCTCAGCTTCTTCCCCATGTAATAGTCCCAGGGGACCAAATGTCCTTGGGCTGATGCATATGGCTTTGAGGACAGAGGCCTGGAGACATACAGCCACACTCCTCTCGCCCACAGGATGGAGCGCTACATCTCTACACCCAGGGAAAAGGCTACAGAACACATCCCCCTTTTCTTCATTGCTTCCCCATCAGCCAAGGACCCGACTTGGGAGAACCGATTCCCAGGTGGGGCCTCAGGGCATAGTGGAGCCCAGAATTGGGGACAGGTAGTTGGAGGAAGGTGCCAGGCAGTAGTGACATGGCTTTGATTTCCAGATAGGTCCACGATGATCGTGCTGGTGCCCAGTGCCTATGAATGGTTTGAAAAGTGGCAAGCAGAGCCACAGGGAAAGCGGGGCAGTGACTACGAGACCCTCAAAGACTCCTTTGTGGAAGCCTGTATGTTGGTGGTCATGAAACTGTTCCCGCAACTGGAGGGGAAGGTAAAGGGTAAAACATGCAGGGTGATGGCAGATGGTGCCATTTCCTCTTTTTCTTTAGGACAGGGGAATAAGGCCCTAAGGAAGAACAGGGCACCCATCTTAGTGGTCAGCACATCCAAGAGGGGGGAAAGGGAGAAAAAAATAGGATCTCATGAATTCCTGCTGCTCTTTTGTCTCCTCAGGTGGAGAATGTGACTGGAGGATCCCCACTGACCAACCAGTTCTATCTGGCAGCTCCCCGAGGGGCCTGCTACGGGGTTGACCATGACATGCGCCGCCTGCATCCTTGTGCAATGGCCTCCATGAGGGCCCAAAGCCCCATCCCCAACCTCTACCTGACAGGTACGCTCACTGCCCTATGTTGCCAGGACCTGAGACCCTGGGCTCCTGTCCTAAGGCTCTGCTATTCGCTACAGCTTCCCATATCCTAAGCTGGGTTGCTTCGGTACTGACCAGGACCAGCTTTGGGTAGCCCTAGCTCAGAGGCCCTGGTCCTGATCAGGGCCAGCTTTGGGTGGCCCTAGCTTGGAGGCCCTGACCCTCCCCTCTTCTGGTGTGGGTGGATGCTCAGGGGCCTCTACTCTTACCTTCTAGGCCAGGATATCTTCACCTGTGGGCTGATGGGGGCCCTACAAGGGGCCTTGCTGTGCAGTAGCGCTATCCTGAAACGGAACTTGTACTCAGACCTTAAGGATCTTGCCTCTAGGATCCAGGCACAGAAGAAGAAGAATTAGTTCTGTCTGGGATGAGTCAGAGGAATTTGGCCAATGGCTAGGGTAGCTCCTCTGACTTACCCATAATGTGTTTCTACAGTAATTCCTCATACACATAAAGCACTCTAATTAGGTTCTGATTTCTGAATAGATGCCTAGCATAAATCATAGCTCTGAAACAGAAGTTCATCCAGCTGGGGCACATGATGATCTTTATACCTTCTATGGCATGATAATCACTACTGAAAGGCTTAGTCTGGGCTGCTGATTTGCCTAGCCTAGCCTAGACGTCCCAGTGCAGTGCTCTGCACCCTTCACCCATACCTCTTGTCTCTCCTCAATGAAACTGAATATTCCACTTTTGGGGGATGGAACCCCTGACATTGCTGGTCATCTCAAGCAGGTGGGTCCAGGTCTGCCCTGAGGCTTCTCCTGTCATTCACTTAGAGCTGCGCTGCAGAAGTCTACACTGTCGAGGGAAGAGGGTGAGCAAGGAGGTTTTAGTCAAAACCTGGGGCATAGGTACAGTTACAGTTCTACAGGTTCAAAGGGTTCCAGTTGCTCTTCAGAAGACAGGAAATACCTGTGACAGTTTCAGTGCGATTGTGGAGGTTGGGGGTAACTCTAAGACCCATTAGTTAGTAAGGTACATGTTAAAAGAGCATATCCAACTCATATTAAAGCCTAGGTCTGTCTCCCTTGCAATCTGGTTCTCAATGTGCCAACACCAGAGCAGCGTCAAGGAGCTTAGTACCTTGAGCCTAGCTTTAAGCCTTATCCTCTGAGAGGACATTGGGATCAGTGATATTAGAGCACAGACCAGCAAGAAGATGACTTTGCTGGTTTAAAGGAGGCTGAAGGGGCACAGCCAAGGACAGCACCGGTAGGCAATTAAGAATGTACCCCAAACAATGGTTTTGCACTGAGTACAAAATGAGCTGCCAGGCAGGGGAGCAGAGTACAGAGGTGGAAACTCAGTCTGGATCAGAACATGGAAAACTATACAATGTGTACAAAGCCCAGAATAGCATATGCAGTTTACTGCTGCATCTGTGAGGGTTGGTTGCGAAGGCTCACATTCATGGAAATCACCTTTGACTTGTGATAAACACCGAAGTCTTACTTTTAGTCCATGTTCGTATTAATAAATTTAATGATTTCATTGCCTTAATATCTGCAATTTAATTTGGTTTTTGTTCAAAGACACAAAACTGCATTGTGATAGCATTTACAAAAGCTCAGTGCACGACATGTACTGAAAAATACTTATCATTAAACCACAGGGAGCTCTAAAAACAGAACATTAAGTAATTATAGTTAAGTTACAAACAGTGGAAGATGTGAAACACTACAAAACTGTGGCCCTATAGCAACTGGGCAAATGAAAAAGAAGAGAAACAATTTCAACAGTCATTTATTGAACACAGTGTCTTATTAATTAAAGGAATATCAAAGTGTCAGGGAGCTGGCTTATTGGCCGTTTCAAATACTCTATAGCTTCTGACCCAAATCCTTTACACAGGAAATCTAAGAAATTCATATCTGACTGTGGAACCAGCTGAGTTGACAGTCAGTCTGGCTCTGGATGTACCTCTCCCCAGGATCCTCACTCAGTTGAGCAAGGCATGCTAAAGCTAACTTTCCCACCAAGGGTTTTCAGAAAATGGCCTAGCAGAAGCACAGGGCTTGGTGCCTCACACAGCCTCCTCTGGGCTCGGTGGTTTAGATGTCTGCCCCGCACTCCTATCAGGGTATCCTGTACAAACAAGGTTTAGAGAAGACAACCATCATCGCCTGCATAAGAATTCTACAGCTTTAGTATTCTGTGACCAAACATGTCATTGAAAGCCACTGTGGGAAAAAAACTGAATCCATATAGCTAGTTGTTAGGTCTTTCTAAATTATCTTGGTTTTTCTAAACATACTGGCCTTCAACTCCCCTGGAGGCCAGAAGTGGACTCTTTCAGCAATTCTATTCAGGCATCTCCTGCAGGATTCATTGTCTTCGTGACTTTAGCCATTGCTCTATTAACTTTAGCAACTTCTTCTATTAACATACACAACAGAAGCAGTTTCCTTCTAATAGAAATCACCCTTCATCCAAAAGCTAGGTGCAGGAAGCTTGCCCTCATCCATACGATCTCTAGGAAAGCTTGCTTCAAATATTTCCAAACACACCATCCAGAAAATAAGTTGTCCTTTGGTGTGCAGAATTTTCATCAGTGCAATTTCTCAAGGGAAACTTAAATTCTAAGGTACTCTTTTGGCACAAGACACACTACTTCTCAGAGGCTCAAACACTGAGCTCTTGGGGACTCAGTGACAACAGGTGCATGTCCACTGGCTCCCACCCTCTTGGATCCTGATACCAACCCACCTTCCTGCTCTCCTCTTTAAGAGCAAAACTCAACCTGTACATGTATTATGTCACAGCAAGTAGTAGCCAGGAAGAGCTAGAGGAACCCTCATTCAAGTCACATCCAGGTGACTTGCAGAGGGCATGCAGAAAGAAAACATCATTGCCAGAAGCAACTGATAAGCCCTAAGGAATATCACTTAGGCAGATAGGAAGACAGTGTCAAGGCTGTCCAAGAGCTCAGTTTCTTGGGGAGACCAGACAGACATCAGATTCCAACTGTTATGTTTTGCTAAAGTTCCAAAATGAGTGAGTGGCATAAGGAAGAGCTAGTAGAGTGGAAAGGAAAGAGCCAGTCTTGTGGGCTGGGGCTGTTAGGAAGGTCCTTGGGTAAATTTGAGCTGCCATGAAGAAACAAGCAAGAGAAAGAGGAGGGAGAACGAACTAAACAAAGAACAACCATAGAGGCCAGGAAAGGAGAACACAGCCAGACTGAAGGCACAGAGGCACTGACAGATGGGGGCCTCTGCCAGGGTGGGATGCAGAGAAAGATAGCAGGGTGTCAATCGCACAGTCCTGAATACCAAAAGGTCTCTAAGGGCATTCTTTAAGCCTTGAGAGGTACAGACTGAAGCTTCAGACTAGGACAAGTATTTTAGAAAAATCAGTCTTTCTAGGATTGATCTTTATTCTAAGAAGATGGACAGAGACCCTATGAAGGTGGCTCTGAAAAGAAAAAAAAAATCTAACAGAGAAGCAGAGTGGGTGGGCATATGCAACAGAGGAAGCTAGGAAAATGGAAAAAAATATTATACTGGAAGATCTTTTTTTAAAAGAACCAGATAGGATTTTTGTGACAAGAGAATAAGGGCAAAAGTTTGCAATTTGGGGTTCATGTGATTGAAGACAATGAGCAATTGACAGGGGTGGCTTGATGGGTAGAAGAGAGAAATTCAGTTCAGTGACATCAGCACAACCAAGCTGAAGTATTCACACTACAGGACTTTCTTTGGAAACTAGGCCAACACAAGACTTAGGAGTTGGGCGGCGCCTGTGGCTCAAAGGAGTAGGGTGCCGGCCCCATATGCCGGATGTGGCAGGTTCAAACCCAGCCCTGGCCAAAAACTGCAAAAAAAAAAAAAAAAGACTTGGGAGTCACTCACTCAGGGGGAAAAAAATGGCAGTATTTCTGAGGAGACAAAGAAACAGACACCTGGCTTTGAGGGGCTCTTCCCCACCAGCATAGATTAAAGCAAAGGGCAATTTGTCAGAGACACCAAGAAAAGGGAATTTCCATTTGGATGGCCAATAGTCTGATTTCATCAAGATCAAGAAGCTTTGAGAAGAAGATAACTGGCAAACTTTGGGAAAGCACAGTAGGAAGACAGGGCCCAAAGTGAGTTTGTGAAAGTACTAAAGATAATGAGAGCAAGGTAAGAGAAGCAATACTTAATGGAGAAGTTGAGCAGACAGAGACACAGCAAACAGCACAGACGGGAGTGGGGAAATTAGAGTGTGCCTAAGGTGAAAAAAAAAAGAGCTTGAGTAGATAAGCCAAATAGGAAACACAGGAAGAGGGGGAAAGGCAGGGAAGGGGGAGACACAGGGGACTCAAGTGAAGCCATTAGGTTCTAGGGAATGCTACAGGAGCCCGAAAAAAGATCCCTCAGGTTGGAGGACAGTCTTACAATAATGGGTGCACCAGCAGACAGACTGATCCAAGAAGAGTAGACATTCATTCCTCATCTCCATAAAGTAGACTACCTGCCAATAATGAAAATTTTAACATAAAGCCATGGGCTGTTTGAACCAAGGTGGAAGGTAAGACAACAACTGGGACAGTCCCTTCTGTAGACTCACTGCCTCAATACCACAGAATTCATCATATTTCTGTCACCTCCCATATTCTTAGTATTTCCCTGAGATTAGCTCAGAAACGACTCTCTGTAGGCTATCTATACTAGGGTAGAACATGGCTAAAACAGGTTTAAATAAAACTTCCAATGGCAGTGTGATCCAAGATCACAGCACCCTCACTTACTCAGAGGAACCCACTGAACCCACTGAACATCTCAAATGTGAATAATTCGTGACATGACAAGGAAGGAGAATTTTTACTAATTAGCCTCCAATAGATTACGTTAAAATGGTCAGAGTACAGTAGTTTCTACATATAGGTCAATTTTTTTCTATTTTAGGTAATAAAGACCAAAAGCAGTTTGCAGGAGACCTAGCTCATCAAAGTCCTTTAAAAAAACTGCTGAGCATACTTAAACTCTCCTACATGTTTTCTTGCATGAACCATAAACTTGACCTAATTCAAAAAGTTCCTTATTGAGTATGATTGTATGAAAGATCACACTGTTCCAAATCTTATTTCTAAAACAAAATCTGTAATGGGAACAGTGGCCTTACTTTCAGAAACACTGAGTTCAGTTTTAAGTTCAGTACAACCAAATGGAAATTGACTGACTTTGTCTCTAGCTGTATGAAACATCAGAAAAGGTGAAGTTATGCTAGACAGGTTAGACTTGTAAGCAACACAGCACACTTTTAGCCTCCTGTTTTTGTTTGCTGCTGACACCTTCGAGGGAATTATGTGTTCAAAGAAGCCTTTTGCCCATCAGCTTTTTACCATCTTCTATGTCTTTTGTAGGGCACATCCCCCCACCAAAATAAGAGGGCTCAGTAGAAAAGCACCTCTACCTGCAGCATTCTCCTAGGTCTGCAGAGATGAACAATACAGAGGTCCACACCATCCTCAAAGGCTAACTATACTGCAGAGCCAAGGCCCCAGGGAGGGTGGTCAGCATAGCAGCCTGTTCAAGCTGGCATCTCCCTTTGGTCATAGCCAAAGGGAGTTTTCACATGCTCCCTCCACACACACCCAGAGCAGGAAAGGATGAAAGTCACCAGCAGAAATAAAGGGAATACAGGCAAATGATGTCACCAAAGTGCAGGTGCAAACCCAGAAGCAATCCCCACCCCCACCTCTGCCAGCCCAGACTTGCCACCAAACCCCAGATGAGGGTGTCTCTTAGGTCACAGTACTGTTTTCTTCATTTCTCTTGATTTAGAAACAAATCAGCAGGGAGGACAAGGTTCTCAAAGACAAAAAATCAAAGCTGAAACGAGAGCAATGCAATCTATTGGTAACAGTCACCTTTTTCCAGAGGGATATAGTATACTAATATGACTCAGGGGGAAAAAAAAAGATTTTTGGGGAACTGCAGTCAGGGAGACAAATCAAAATTAAGACACTGCCTTACAAACAGCAATTAAAAATAAAAGCACAAAAAACGATCTTTTTTTTTGTGCAGTTTTTTTTTGGGGGACAGGGCTGGGTTTGAACCCATCACCTCCATCATATGGGGACGGCGCCCTATTCCCTGAGCTACAGGGGCCACCTGCAAAAAACGATTTTTAAAGCTAGTTTAAAATAAAGCATATATTAGTAAGATATACATACTTGATGGATAGATACTGGAGATACTGGCTTCTGATCATACTGCTGTGTTATTTATTTATTTTAGCCCTTTGTTGCCCTTGGTAGAGTGCTGTGGTGACATAGCTCACAGCAACCTCCAGCTCTTGGGCTGAGGCAATTCTCTCGCCTCAGCCTCCTGAGTGTTCTGTGTTTTTTGAACTATTTACGAGCATTTTGCTTTCAATAAAAAAAAATTATAAGAGGGGAAATTTCTTAAAGTCAGTTATCTGGGGCCAAGTGAAGCATGGTTCATGCCTCTGGGAGCTGAGGTGGGTGGAACACTTTAACTCAGGAGTTCAAGACCAGCCTAAGAGGGCAGGTGTCGTAGCTCATACCTGTAACCCTACCACTCTTGGAGGCCAAGGTGGGTGGACTGCCAAAGCTCAAGAGTTCTAGAACAGCCTGAGCAAGAGTAAGACTCTGTCTCTAAAAATAGCCATGTACCTATAGTCCCAGCTACTCGGGAGGCTGAGGGAAGAGAATTGCTTGAGCCTAAGAGTTTGAGGTTGCTGTGAGCTATGACGACACTAAGGCACTCTACCCAGGGTGACAGAGTGAGACTCTGCCTAAAAACAAACAAAAAAAAAAAACAGTTACTGGGAAGGTAGTAAGCCAAATCGAAATCTTGAATGTTACCCACTGACTAGTTAGCAAAGATGTTCTGAGGTCAGTGGCTTATTCTGTAGCTGATATGAGTTATAAAGGTGATGTTTCTACTATAGAAAGTCTGGGAATAATTCATAGTTAAGCCACCAAGTATTCTTTGGCAATGTCCTTCCTGTTGCTATACAAAACAGGAAAGGAAGATTACAGGCTAGTAAAAACACACTGAGTACAGTATTCCTATTTACATAGGCTACCTTTAGAAAAAGAGCCTGGCTCAATTCTACTCAATTCAGTGGGGTAGAAGGAAGACTTACCCCTGGCAGAGGAATGGACTGGCTGCACTCAGGAGCTCTAGCTCACAATGCTTAAGACAAAGGGCTAATGTGGGGAATTGGAAGCCTATGTGCTTCTGGCTCATTTGTTTCCAGTGAGTCTAGTACTATGCCATCCAAAGTGTGGTAACGACAGCATTTGGTGTCGTCTGGGTACTTCGTAAAAACGTACAAATATAGGCACCACTCCATCCACACCTAGTGAATCAGATGTTGCTTTTGATCACAAGTCCCAAGGTGATTTATGCTTACGAGTCTATGAAGCACTAGCTGAGTACAAAAAGCTAAGGGCTGGAAATCTAAGCATTTGTGATCAGATCCTGATTTTGACACTAACCAATAGCAGAAAATTAAGAAAAAAAATCACATTGTTTCTGAGTGGGACTGTTTCCTCATGTGTCAATGGAGGAAGCTGTTGCAGAGTACTTGAAGGTCTTTTCTGGGTCTAACGTTGTAGAAATGTATATATGGGTGTTTCTAGTTTACAGTCTGATGAGCGTAGGGGCAATAACAAGAGCACACCCAGAATCAATATCCCTCCCACAGATCTGGCTCCTCCTTCCTTACCTTCTGGTCCAAACGTTGGTAGTCACTGGCCTTTGGGCGCCGAGTAACTTTAGATCTTTTTCCTTCCAGGACAAAAGCAATAATCTGAAGATAAAAGAAAATGATTCACAGGTGGCTCTGTAATGAGGTTGAAATTAGTCAGCTGGTAGTGAACGTGTTAATGATTCCGACTGTAGAAAGAGTGGTACACCCACAAGAGGCCTATTTAAACTAAGATGTTAAATCAGAATGCATTACACTACTTAATAGGAAACAACAGATGGAGGAAGGCTGCCTGGGCACTAGCTTGAGGGAGTCTCTATGATTTATTTAAAGGTACTCAGTCAGGCTTGGCACCTGTGGCTTAACGGGCTAAGGCACCAGCCACGTACACCTGAGCTGGCAGGTTCGAATTCATCCGGGGCCCGCCAAACAACAATGGCTGCAACCAAAAATGGCCAGGCGTTGTGGCGGGCACCTGTAGTCCCAGCTGCTTGGGAGGCGGAGGCAGGAGACTTGCTCGTGCCCAGGAATTGGAAGTTGTTGTTAGCTGTGATACCACAGCACTCTATCCAGGGTGACAGCTTGAGGCTCTGTCTCAAAAAATAAAATAAAATAAAATAAAATAAAATAAAATAAAATAAAATAAAAAAATAAAGGTACTCAGTCAAAGATCTGCCAACTCTTCCAGGGAGTTTTAAAAATAAGACATTCCAGTTTGGCGCTTATAGCCCAAGCGGTTAGGGCGCCAGCCACACACAAGGGAGCCGGCGGGTTCGAGCCCAGCCAGGGCCTGCCAAACAACGACAACTATAACCAAAAAAATAGCCAGGTGTTGTGGTGGGTGCCTATAGACCCAGCTACTTGGGAGGCTGAGGCAAGAGAATCACTTAAGCTCAAGAGTTTGAGGTTGCTCTGAGCTGTGATGCCACAGCACTCTACAGACACCAACATAGTGAGATTCTGTCTCAAAAATAAAACAAAACAAAACAAAACAGGACATTCCATTTTTATAAAATCATAATCAGGGCGGTGCCTGTAGCTTATTTGACAGGGTGCTGGCCATATACACCTAGAGTGGTGGGTTTGAATCTGGCCCAGGCCTGCTAAGTAACAATGACAACTGCAACCAAAAAATAGCCGGGCACTGTGGCAGGTGCCTGTAGTCCCAGCCACTTGGGAAGCTGAGGCAAGAGAATCACTTAAGCCCAAGAGTTTGAAGTTGCTGTGAGCTGTGATGCCATAGCACTCTACTCAGGGCGACAGCTTGAGACTCTGTCTCAAAAAAAAAAAAAAAAATCCCAAAAAAATTATACTCAGAAATTACTTCCTATCTACAAATATACTATTTCATCCTACACTTTGCTTCATCAACAACTAGATGCTTAACTTTACCACTCTGCACAGTAACACTCAAGGCAGAATAAAGAATGCACATTTTTACTAAAGATCTTCCTCTTTTTTTTTTTTTTTTTTGAGACAGTCTCACTATTTTGTCCTCAGTAGAGCTCAGTGGCATCACAGCTCATAGCAACCTCCAACTCTTGGGCTTAAGCGATTCTCTTGCTTCAGCCTCCCAAGTAGCTGGGACTACAGGTGCCCACCACAACGCCAGCTATTTTTTTGTTGCAGTTGTGATTGTTGTTTAGCTGGTCCGGGCCGGGTTTGAACCTTCCAGCCTCAGTGTATGTGGCTGGTGCTCTACCCACTGAGCTTCCTCTATTCTTTATGGTCATAGGCCTTATGGACATAATTAATTGCACTCTCCAATTTTAAGCAGGCTACAGAAATACAATCTTGGGGCTCAATAGGAAATATAATCATTTTGTCATTAGAGTGGTTGTCAAGGGACTTCAGACCAAACTCTGCTGAAATGGTTAAAAAATGTATGTATCCATGCAATTTCTGGGTGCTTTCTTCTAATTATTAGTTTGCAGAAGAGACTTCCTGGGTTCTTTACTGTTCGTATCAAAGACTAAGTAACTGAAACCATTCTTTAAGACACTGCAGATGGAAGATAGAATGTTAAGAAAAGAAGCTAGAAGTGATGCATTGTCTCAAGAATGGAAATCGGTTGAAAGATAAGGGCTCTAACTGTCAAGCACTGTGGGCCTCTGAGGCTGTTCAAGGTTATGAGAGGCTGTTCAGGTCAGATCATAACAATGTCCTCACTTGACACCTGATATGGCAGCAAAGGGGATTCGGAGAAAACAGATGTGAAAACATGATTTACAAAACAAGAGTTAAGAGTCCTAGCAAGGTGTAAGAAAAAAATAAAGTTTGTCTTAAAATCCCCAGTGCTCACAGGCGAATTAGTGATGGATAACCACCCACATGCCAAACTTCCAGGGTGAAGAAATCTCATTCCCCTCCCTAAGGCAACTCTTGACTTACCTTCCTCTTGTTGTGATAAGCAATATAGAGGACAGCAACAAGAATGGCTGCAGTCACCAGATAAGCAAAGAAGTGACTGCTCTCTGCACTGGCACTTTCAGAATTTTCCTTAAGAAGGTCATCCTTGTTACTCATGGAATCCAAAAGTGTCCCTTCACGGTTCTCACTGGAGGCAGGGCCAGACATCTTTCCTTTCTCTTCTTTGGGTGGTGATCCGTTTTCAGGTCCTGTATCACCTTCTTCAGTCTCTTTGGGTTCCACATTTTTTTTGGATGGTGATTCGTTTTCAGGCCCTGTATCACCTTCTTCAGTCTCTTTGGGTTCCACATTTTCTTTGGGTGGTGATCCGTCTTCAGGCCCTGTATCACCTTTTTCAGTCCCTTTGGGTTCCACATTTTCTTTGGGTGGTGATCCGTTTTCAGGCCCTGTATCTCCTTCTTCAGTCTCTTTGTGTGGTGATCTGTCTTTAGGCCCTGTATCACCTTCTTCAGTCCCTTTGGGTTCCACATTTTCTTTGGGTGGTGATCTGTCTTCAGGCCCTGTGTCACCTTCTTCAGTCTCTTTGGGCTCCACATCTTCAGTAGGCTCTGAAGACTTATTTTCTTCCTGTGGCAGTGAAGGGTCCATTAACTCTGTCTCCCCAGATTCCGATCTGGAAGCATTTGGAGACTTCTCTCCATCAGTTACCTGGTTTTCCTTAGTCTTGGGGGATTCCTGCTTAGTAGAGAGGATGGAGGTGGGCGTGATGACGTGGAATGTAATGGAAGATTGGTCAGAATTCGAGTTGGAGCCTCCGTTCGTAGCAGGCTGCTCCTGACCTGGTCTGCCAGAGTCATCTTTCTTGGAAGTTGAGTTCAGAACGTTTGACTCCACCCGCGTAGAAGTATGTCCCCGGTCAGACAACTGGCTGGAGTCATTACTTGCAGTTTCTACAGAAGAGTGGGCACCTGGCGGTAGGACGACCTTCGAAGTTTTGAGGACTGACTGCGAATTTTCTGAAATAGAGAAACCAGTTAGCCCTGGAGAAGGGCAGGCCGGGAAGAAGGCATTCTGCAGAAACTGGAAGACATGGGGGTCCACCAGAGAACAGAGGTGGGGGTGGGGTGGAGGACGATGGCGAGGGGAGACGTGAGTTGGGCAAGGAAAAAGCGAGCCCAGATAGCCACTGGGCAAGGTGAGACTGGCTGTCTAAGGGACAAGAGTAGGGTAGGGGTTGGGGGTGGGGGTCTCACCGCCCGCCGAGACGCTCAGCAGGACCAGCGCAACCAGGAACCACATCCTGCACGGATAGCGCTTCCGCCCTCTACTGCTCTCGCGAGATCCGCGTGCGCAGTCTCCGCACTCGCAGCCCCACCCATTCCTGCGTGCGCCTCTCTGCCCAATGCCGCGGCGCCGGGGCGAGGGGCGGGGTTTGGGAGGGGGCCGCAGGGGAGTCTGTTGTCTCCGGTCTCTGGCGGTTTTCGTGGTTCCCTTGGTGAAAGGCGAGCCACCTCTTCCTGGTTTCTCTCCGTAGCAGCCACAACAAACTGGCACTCCTTTTTTCCTTCATTCATTTCGTACTTTGGAGTCAACTCAAGCAGAGCAGAGCCCCCTCGCCTTGCGCACCACCCCACAGACTGAGTTTGCTGGGGCAGGCGCTGCCTCTTTGCCCCATCCTGTGCTTGCGTATCTTTCTTTTTGGGGTCGGGGGGTGGACTGAGTGTCATTTTGTCGCCCTTTGTAGAGTGCCCTGGCGTCATAGCCCACAGCAACCTCAAACTCGTGGGCTGAAGTGGTCCTCTTGCCTCAGTCTCCCAAGTAGCTGGGACTACAGGCGCCCTCCACGACTCCAGGCGACTCTTTTAGAGACAGAGTCTCGGTCTTGCTCCGCTGGCCTCGAACTCCAGAACTCAAGTAATCCACCAGAGTGCTAGGATTACAGGCGTGAGCCATCGCTCCTGACTCTGCTTGCATTTCTAACCTATTCTACCCTAATGCTTCTTTCCCCCCAGCTCATCAACCTGTAGTATCTTTTCCATCTGGAAACAAACCCAGCAACTTCGTGGCCTTGTCTTCAAATGCCGGCTCATCTCACACCTGAAGGTACCTGGGAGCAGTAGTTTCTGGAATAACCAATATTAATGTTGTTTTATTGTATTTTCTGTCTTGTAAACATTTGATGGTTTGGGTTAGGTAATATAATGACTCAAAAACCAAAATGTTAGAAAATCCTTGCTCCTGATCCCTCCAAAGATTACCATTTATATACATATATATATTTCTTTTTTTTAACAATACTAATAAAAAAATTTTGTATTTACTTGGAAGCATTCAGAGTGTTATCAAAACAACTGTAACTTTTTTTTTAAATACATGTATTTTATTCTTCATTACATTATTTCCCCCCTCAACCCCCCGAGTGGTAAGACAGAATTTATTTACAGAAAAGAATACCGAAAACACTAAAACTCCTGGTAGAGGGAGAGAATTCAAGTGGGAAGAGAGAATCTCTCTCCGTTTCTCTCCCAGGCTTTCCCCGTCTCCTCCTTTAGGCCTTTAGTGTCAGGGTATATATAGGTGTATGGGTTCCTTGGCCAGGAAAGGAATGAATACAGTCCCTTCCGCAGAGGGGAAGGTGAATGAATGTATCAATGAATGGATATAGTGCATTCCTGGAATTGAGGCCTAGGAAATTCACAAGAAATTGACCTAGGCATAGGAAATGGGAGTTCCACATTTAGTCCTAAGTGTAAAGTGAAGGAGATACCAAGGCACAGGTGTCGTCTGCTTGGCAGTTGTCCAGCCTTTTTGGCTAGTGGAGCTTCTGGTGGGGGTTGGAGGTCCCTCTCCTTGCCTGTCATCCAGCCTGCTGGCTCTTCAGCTGGCTGCCACAGCACCAACACCGACAAGGAGGAGGCGGCAGGTCCGCCAGCTCCACTGAGCTGGCTAGGGCGCCAAATGTCCTGCATCAATTTTCCCTCTCCGAGTAGAAACTCTAACAGCTGTTAGGGGAAGAGGGCGAAGACTCGATCTAACTGCTTCCTGCTGAATTGGGTGATGATAGAAGGGGGCAGTTAGAGTTTCTCCGGAGGGAGAGTGATACAGGGGTTCATGGACTGGAACCATCTTTATTGCGTGTGGCTTGATGACATTTCTGGAAAACATAAATCTGATTAGTGTAGTCAGTAATAGGCAAAGGTAGAACAGCGTCAGGTCAGAAGCACTTATTCAGTGATGCTAAAAGGAAACCATATTAGGATTTTTCTTGCTGTTTCCTAAATAATAACTTCAAACTTTCTTTTGGCTCACAAGTGTAGGTGGTCTGTGGTTGGCTGTCTTCATTGCCTGCCACTGTAGAAGATGGAGGGTTCCAGGACTTTACG
>CAUYON010153994.1:0-39157 GCA_963573935.1 Arctocebus calabarensis
TTATCTAAGAATGTACGTAATATGCCACAGAAAATATTAGGAAAATTTAAACCTAATTCTCTAAAACTACATTAAGCAACATTTTAAGTAAAGAAAAAAACTTATTAACTCTGGGCAGAGTTAATACTTTGGATGAAATATTGTATTTTATAATAGTGTAATTGCTTTCTTGTGATTGTTTTTGAGGTGAAATTTAAGTTTTTGTGTGAGTAGTATTTTACCTATCTTGAGTGTACTCAAGATACCTTACTTGTACTGTATCACATCACACCTTTAATTCTTAATAAACTATTCACTTGTTAAAAAAAATTGTGCCCCATGATTGCACCAATGTATATGATTATGATTTAATAAAAAAAAGAGTAAAAAAACCCAAAACCCTTATTCACCTGTCCTATTTTTAAAAAAGCCAATATTTCCTTCCCATATATTAATCTATATATTTTTAATTTAAGTTATCATTGCAGAATAGCAACCTTGGTCCCCCAAAAATCAGACCATACATTTTGGTTTGCCCCAAATAACTATGATTTATTTTCTATACCATGTAATTATTAAGAGACTTCTTTACTCAATAGTGCTCCAAGAATATGTACAGTCGTCACTATCACTGGCGCGGTTTATCTTTTCAAAATGCACCCCTGTCACAGACAGGCTTACTTATTGAACATTGAAATACCTTTCTTGAACCATTAGACCAGCCTTAGCATTGTCTGAAAAAGTATACCTAGCCAAAAATTGTATGTATCACCTGGCATCAGAATCCTTCCATTTGGCTTCCTGTGATAAATCCCATTTCTGTTAAAAATGTTTTCAGCTGCATGTAGCAAAATAACAGTAGGGTCAATAATAAAATATATGTTTAATCAACTCATCGCAGGACGTATTGAGTTATACAATTTCTGATTTAGTGGCAGTGTTAGGAAATCATCCATAATCCAAGCTCTATTTTTCTGCACCGGTCTGCATTGCTTTCTTTTATTTTGCTGGTTCTGTACTAGCCACCTCAAGTTTGAAAGATGGGTGTCATATCTCGAGACCTCATGTCCATGTTCAAGGTAATAGGAAGGGCAGAGAGTGGTGCCAGCAGCTCATCTTTCCTTTCCGTATGCCGATGAAGGAAGCTTGTCTTACCTGTTTATCTCATTGTACCGCATTTATAACAGGACCATGTAGTTGTACAGGTGCCTGTAAATGCAAGTTTCTGGCATTTAACCTACATAATAGGAAATGTAGAATTAAATTGACGTGGGAATGTCTCTTCATTTATTGTGTCTGCAACAGGACTTTATGTATTGTATTTCTTCTGTATAAAGAGTCCAGCAGTGTTTTTAATTTGTAAAATATTTGAAGTATAAGTCATTCTGAAACATTCCACCAGCTAGTCTTGCAAATTTATGTTGTTACCAATTTTATTACAAAGCATCTAGATAGCCTTACTTATTCATTAGGCTATATTTTGATAAGTTGATTTTTTTTTCCTTTGCAGTTTTTGGCCAGGGCCAGGTTTGAACCCGCTACTTCCAGTATATGGGGCTGGTGCCCTACTCATTTGAGCTACAGGTGCTGCCCCTAAATTTTCTTTCTTTCTTTTTTTTTTTTTTTTTGCGGTTTTTGGCCAAGGCTGGATTTGAACCATCCACCTTTGGAATATGGGGCTGGCGCCTTACTCCTTTGAGCCACAGGTGCCACCCTGATAAGTTGATTTTTAAGGGCAAAGGTATGATTAATAATTATCCAAAAATTACTATCTGAAGTAGTCCATTATCACCTATACCCACAATACTAATGAAAAAATATTAATAATAAAATATTACATAATTGGAAGCAGCCCAAGTGCCCATCAGGCCATGAATAGATTAACAATCAGTAGTGTATTTATACCATGGAGCAGTAACTCAGGTGTAAGAAAAAAAGACTCTACAACTGGTTAAATAATTGTTGAATTATTGATTATAATGAATGAATTGATTCATTATAATTCATTAATAATCAATAATTATTAATGAATTATAATGAATCTTGATTTTCAAAGTGTGTCTTCAACTAACATATAGTTTTAGGCAAGTATTTACTTACAAAAAATTTATCACATATCTGGAAAATTATATTTGCTTATGTAATTAAACAAACATTTGATCCTGACGAAGGCCAGAAGCTGGCCCAGAGGTCCCCACCACCTATTGTTTCTGCCATGCTACCGCAAGATTGTGATAACAGTGGCTCAGTGGCTCATGCCTGTAATTCTAGCACTCTGAGAAGCAGAGGCAGGTGGATCTCTTGAGCTCGGGAGTGCAAGGCCATCCTGAGCAAGAGTGAGACTCTGTCTCTACTAAAAGCAGAGAAACTAGTTGGGTATGTTGGCATGTGTCTGTAAGTCCCAGCTACTGTGGACGCTGAGGTAAGAGGACTTCTTGAGACTCAGAGTTTGAGAATGTTGTGAGCTATGGTGCTACCGCACTTTAGCCTGGTGCAACAGAGTGACATTCCGTTTCAAAATGGAAGAAAGGAAGAAAGGAGGGGGATGGAGGGAGGGAAAGAAAAGAAAGAAAGAAACAAGGAAGGAAGGAAGGAAGGAAGGAAGGGAGGGAGGGAGGGAGGGAGGAAGGGAGGAAAAAAGGAAGTTGAAATGACAAGCTCTTTAGCATCTGTGTGGGAGCATCAAGCTCCCATCCTGGGAGCCATGTAGGAGAGCTTGGTTTTAAGGTTCCTGAAAGGTCTTAAAAGGTCAGGCCACTGGACACACAGCTGTTTCTTGCAATGACAAGGTGTTTCCACAAAAGAGCTGCTTTCCTACCTGTCTACCTGAAAGATAAAAGAAAGAACAAAGAGAACCATCCATTTAATCAGATTCATTGAAAATGCCATTTCTGTCATGGATTTATGAATGCTGGTCAAGGAATTGTGCATCTTTAAATTTATAAAGCTAAATCCTGTTCCCCATACTAAGTGTGAAAAACGGCAAGAAGGAGGCAAACTCAGAAGGGGATGAGTGGAACCCTCAGGAAAAGACAGAGAAATGGAACAAGCAGGAATGGTTTTCCTAGTCCTCCAAATTAATATCCTAGACAACCTTACCCCCCCCCCCCGCTTCTCCCCAAATCAGGACTATCCTTTCCTGAAATGCATAATTCATTAAAATGTAGCTTGGGACTCTTTAAACATCATGGCAGAGGACAAAGCAGAACATGGTAACTGAGGTTCTAGAAATCTCAATTGCCTTCTGAAACAGAAATTAGAGTTAGATATCACCCAAAGCAGAGTTAGAAACAAATATGTCAATAAATAACTGTTTTTATGGTGTTGTAATCCCACAGAAACCCTAAAACTGTACAAAAGAATTTTGTGATTGCTCTCTCACTAGAGCAAATTTCAGACAGCCATAAACATGGCAGTAATTTGGACCACTCGAGCTGTCGGGAAATGCTCCCCTGTGACCTGTGCAGGTGTTGTCACGGAGAACACTGGATAAAGGGATTCACTCGCCAAATAAATAAAACCCACATGATCCCATTCACCAAGCCATGGTACATGCTGTGACCTAAAGGACCTTCTTCTTTTGTCTAAATAGATTTTACTGTACTTGTAATTTCTCTGGTTCATGTGTTTAATTTTGCCATTAGTCAAAGTATTAGGAGAGGTCACTTCTACAGATAAATGAAAATAATTTACATTGACCAGATATGTCATTGACTTGGTGATCAACGTGGTTGCTAACTATTACCAGGAAGGATCTGTCTGGGTGGTTGTTAGTGATTAGGTCGGGAGCAAGGTCATTGCCTCCCTAAGGTTTGCTGAAAAATTTCTGACTTGAGGCAAATTGTTTAATAAGAGGAAAAGATATAATTATTTAACATGAATGCACGAGAGCTTTCAGAGTGAAAATTCAAAAGATACAAGGGGAATTGTCCAATTTTTTTGTTTAGGTTTAATCCTAATTTCTGTTTCAGAAGGCAGCTGAGATTTCTACAACCTCTTATTGGCAATGCGATATCTCAGGTCATAGTATAGACATTCTTGTAGAAATCTGAAAATTGTATAAATTCCTGAAAACCATGTTAACGCTAACAGGCTAAATGGGGGAACCCAGCAAGGCCTGTCTGTCTAGATTTTTTTTGGCCTCTCTAAGCATGAATTTCTTCCTTTCAGGGATGGGGAATGTCCCTTCTGGGAAGAGGGTCTTATATATTTCAACAAGGTGGATCAGGTAATTATGGCCTATTTTACATAAAGTAATTTCAGGTTTTACAGCTGGCTTCTGGGAAAAGGCATTATGGCTTTCATGACCTGCCTTGGGGAAGAGAGATTCTAGATTCAATGTCTAACCTTTAGGAAGAACGGATTGAGAGTCAGGAGGGTAAGGAAAGGTCAGAGAAATTTTACTGCCAAGGTCAGTATTCTGAGGGGCTGTCTTCTGAGCCCCACCAATTGCATGTTATATAGTTGCATTACAGTTTGAGTAGACTTTTTTTTTTTTTTTAGAGAGAGACACAGTCTCATTTTGTTACCCTCAGTAGAATGCTGTGGCATCACAGCTCACAGCAACCTCCAATTCCTCGGCTTAGGTGATTCTTTTGCATCAGCCTCCCAGACTACAGGTGCCCACCACAATGCCCGGCTAAGTTTGAGTGGATTCTTAAAATTGTATTGAGGGAAACATGTATGTTTATGTGTGTTCATGTGTGTTGGACAACCAAGGGGTGGCCTCTAACCACTGCCCTTGTCTACCAGCTATGCCATCCTCCAGTTCTATTAATAGAACTTACTTTCCTTACCCTTGAGGGTTGACAATATGACTGTTTCTGGGAAATTCTGGGCTCAATGCCCTGGACAAAATGACTGATCAGAGAACTCTCTCTGTCTTTGAGTCTTGACAACTGTAATTCATCTTTGGAATTTTCCTTTGTTAGCTCCTGGGAAATGTCTTGTTTTTCCTCTCTGGTATATAGTATTTAAGATAATAACTCACGACCTACCTGAAACTATGCTGAAGAATACAGGAAAAAGTATAAGAGGGGGAAAAAAAAAACAAGAAGAATTAAAACAGAATTGACATGTAGACAGTAACTTGTCTAGTCCCTGAGAGGCCTGGGCCTGCCCATTTCCTAACGTGCCACCATGAACTGAGGTCTCTGAGTAACACAGGGCTCTTCAAATAATTTGTGGTTGCCAGTTCTTTTAATCCTTCTTTCATGGTCCTAGTTGAATTTGATTTCTATCACTTGCAACTGAAAAATTCCTGAATAACGTAGTTGACTTTTAACCCTGACATTCTTAGATTCTAAGATACTATCAGTCAACAGGAACACATCCAGGACTATTTGCATCCAAGAAATATGGAAAAAAATGGCTAACCAAAGAAGTTCTTTCCTGATCAAATTTGGCATTGGTCTTTCAGACTGTACTATATTTATAGGGATTTATATAGATATCTGTAAAAACGGAAGTGGTGAGAACACGTGATTACAGGGAATGATTTATCTTTATTTATGTCCTTTAATCCACTTAAAATAATTTATAAGACTGAGCTTCATTAAAATGATATAGTTGAGCATAATATTAATTTTCACTGAACTAACCTTTATGGGGAATGAGACCGCGTCTGTTTTTGTTCAAACCTGTGTCATATTAAAGGCATTGTGTTAGCATTTTCAGACCTCAAAAATGATGATGAGTCTGCTTCTTGTGATCCTAATCTGCTGATTTTTCTGAACCCCCATTTTCTCATCTTTCTAAGTTTAAATATAGCAGTGACTGAGATAGGTTTTCAAAAAATGTTTTTGGTCTCAGAATACAATGGGCAGACTCAAGCAAATAAGGGTCCATCTATAACTGCATATATGACTGACAATCAGTAACTTGACTTTATCAGCCCTTCAAAAGAACATCCTATTTAGCTGTGGTGATTCTCTTGTATGTCTCCATCTTTACCAGTCTTCCTATCCATGAACCTTTCTTTTTGCTTCATCTGCTTCTTTAAGGGAACAATTTCAAGTAGTGACGATAATTACAAATTAGATAGATTAAATTGCCATGAAGTCCTAAGCAAGTTCTTTTATAAAACAGCTTCAAAACAGTAGCTGTATAGTTATATATTATAAATAATACATGAAACTCAATATACTTAAATGTATGTATTCCTGCCATTTTACTTGCTACAAATGTCTAGGCGAGTGTAATACTACATCTATAAATACACCCCAGGTAGGTAGGTATAAAATAATCGGTAAGGAACAATTTTGGAAGAGTTAAGAAGATAAAACTTAGATGCTAAGAAGAAATACAAACCACTTTCCCTTTGTTAAATAGAATATATGTTGGCATTTTTTAAAATTATTATTTCAAAAGAGGTAGATATAACGTACTACAGCTCCTGGCTAATATGTGTGCTACAGATTTATGAAAATGAGGTGTAAAATGGACTATTTCTCAGCAATCAAGAACAAATGGTACTGGGGCCAGAACTGGTCATGGAATGATTGTTTTTCCTCCCTTTGACTTGATTGATGAATTAAGAACAAACCATATAAGAATGGAACAGAGAGACATTTATCAAGGCATTAAGTTAGACTAGTAATGAGGGAATCTTAGACTAAAAGGTAAGAATGGAGATGTTAAGAAGTGAAAAAAAAATCCATGTTTTTAGAGAGTTATTTTGGAGGTAAATAAAACAGGAACTTGTTGGATGGTGTGTTAGAGTTGAGGGAACGGGAAGATTAAAGGTTAATTCTAGGATCTAGCTCTACTAAGTATGTACTAGGGAGAGATGGATGAGACTGAAAGAAGAATAGATTTTGGGTGGACAAAGAATGAAGAGTTCCTTTAAATTGATTTTTTAAAGCCTTATCTAGGAATTTAAATAAAGAGATGTAATGTACTAAATCTGGGACTCAGGCACAATGAGAGCTGATAGATGAAGGACATACTTTCTGAGTGCTGACAGTCACCAGGACATACTTGTAGCCCAGAAACTAATTGTGTCACCTGTGAGACTGTACAATGGAAAAGATAGCCACGGATCAATCCTGGGTTCCACCAACATGAGCCAAGGACCAACCCTGGGTTCCACCAACATGAGCCAAGGACCAACCCTGAGTTCCACCAACATGAGCCAAGGACCAACCCTGGGTTCCATCAACATGAGCCAAGGACCAACCCTGGGTTCCATCAACATGGAGAGACCTATAAGAGGATCAGATTCTCATAAGAGAAACATAGAAGTGGCTGGGGAGATCAGGATAAAAACAGGATAGTGGTGAATTGCAGAAATTGAATAAAGATCTGATGTTATGGACAGCGTGTTCAAGAATATCAAAATCTGAAAGAAGGCAAGGCATGCCTCAATGACATGTTTTAAATACATTCAGGGCATCAAATCCATGATTCATCGAATTTAGAGGGAAGTCCTTAGACAAAGGGACAAGAATATTTTCAACCATGGTTTGTGAATTATATTTTTATTGAAGGAATAAAAAAGAGAAGAATACGTGAGGGAAATCAGTAAATACTGAAAAATTTATTGAGGCATTATTTTATCAAATGGATGAGATGAATAGAATTTGATGCATGTGAAGGGTTTTTAAATTTTGATTTTTACTACATATGTACAGTCACATACACACATCTGTATATTTTTGCCTACAAAGAGGAAAAAGAGCTCAGAAGCAGAATCTTTGAGATAGCAAGATGGTGAGATGAGATCTAGCTGTTATGTAACGGTCCCTGCTTTTTAATCAGACTGTAGGAGAAACTTCTCTTTCTAACCTTTAATAAGGCAAATAGATTTAAGTATACACAATAAGTCCTATTTTGAGCATTTTTTAAAGTAAATTTTTAAAAATTTGAAAAGCACTTCTTGAATAACATAAGTGCATTGCTTTTTGAAAATTTGTGTAAAATATTCAGAAACCACTTCACATCTGGATATAAAATTAATTATGTAAGTCCACCAAGTACAACTAACCAGGCACTTCATAGGATCTTACTGTTCTCTCCTCATGACATCTGTATGCCATCTGCTATTATTTTCTTAAGCTTATACAGTATCTTTGGACATTAAAACATGCGAAAACATTTAGCTGATGCACATAAACGGAAGCTGTGCTGTTCCTGGTTCTAATTAAATGAATGCTAGATGCACTTGTATGATATATGCCTGTAGTCCTAAAGGAAGCCTCACATTCGTATTACAACTTCTTGAAATCTGAGGACGAAATTGTCATTGATTTCAATTAAATTTGACGTTTATCAAATATACTTACAAGATAGAGCCATATATTAAAAGTAGTCATGCATAATTTTCAACTTAAAACATGTTTATAGAAATGATTCGCACCATCTAAAATTGTTATGGAAATTCATTATGGGCGGGAAACGCTTGCATGGGCAATTTGTTACAAGTGGAAGTTTGATTAGCATTTAATGTTTAAAAATCTTATTGGCAATGCAATATCTCAGCTCACAGTACACATTCATTTTGTTGACCTGTCTACTGACATTTAGGTCAAAAACTTTGTTTCTTTCTCTTTTTCCTGTTTCTATTCTTCCTCCAATAAAATATAAAGAAAGACAAGTTCAAAAAGATTGTATCTTCCGGTTTGATGACTTCATCACTGTTTATATCTGCTTTGTATTAAATAAGTTTTTATACATGGAAATTATTGTTCTGTGTTATAAAGGAGATAAATAGTGACCACCAGTTATCTGATAATATGAATTCTGTTTTCTATGGTAAAGGGAAAATGTTGCCTTTCTCTCAAATTTGCAATTTATTTAATTCAAGCTCCACTGATAGAAAAACAATTTCAGCAAAAGGAGTTTAATTCCTATATCTGAGTACATCTGGAACATTGTGGTAGAAGATTTTAGGGAATGAGGAATATTATTTTTTCCTCTAATATTCTTTAGAGATGCTATTGCTGCATGCAAACAACACTTAGAAGTTTCCAAGAATTTTGTTTTCTTTAGAATGTTTAACGTGCATATTTTTATTTTGGAATCTTTTCATGTCAAATAGATTATCTTATGTTAGGAACTGTTTCAAAGGACATCTATTCAGAACTTACAAGTGAAATTATACTTTATGGTGAAAGATCCAAAGCTGCCCTCTAAGATTGGGAATAAGATTGGGAATAAGGAAAGAAGAACTGGAGGTCCTAGCCAATGCAATAAGTCAAGAAAAAATAAATAAAGGTATCCAGATTTAAAAAGTGAAGTAATTCTCCTTTATTTTCACATGCCATTATTCTGCATATAGTTAGGAATCTACAAAAATAATAGAAGTAAAAAATGAATTTAGTAGAGTGGCAGGATATACGATCAACCTATAAAAATAAATGGTAGTCTATATCCTAGCAATGACTTAAGCATTTTATCACCTGTGTTATCTATATGTACAATAAGCTAAAAACAGTGCTATAATTATTTACATTGCATTATGTAGTTTTTATAGTAGTAAAAATAGTTCTTTACATAGTTTTATGTATTTTATTATAAAAAGCAGTGAAAGAAAAAAATGGTTTGTAGAGTTTGTTAATGTTGCCCAATCCATTACCATTACCTGTATTTTTTTCTGTCACTTTCTAGTGACACATTTTTTAGCCTGAAGGAATTTTTTTGAAGTTTATTGTAACACATATCTCCTAGAAAAAAATTCTCTCAGTTTTTTTTTTTTCTTGGAATATGTTTATTTTGCTTTTATTTCTAAAGCATACTGTTGTCCAAAAGAACTCATGGACAACAATATTTTCTTTCACTACATAAAATATGTTATTCTATCATCCTATGGCTTCATTTGTTTAAGATGAAAAGTCAGCTATAAATTTTTTAATTTTTTTCCTTGCATACAACATTATATTATGTTGTTGCCATCGAGAGATATCATTGGCTTTGGCTTTTGGCATACTGATAATGATGTGTCAGAGGTGGGTCTTTTTGTTTTCATCCTACTTGGGATTTAGTAATCTTCATAGATCTTTAGATTTTTTAAATCAAAGTAAATTCAATCATTATGTTTTCTACTCTTTTCTCTCTGCCATTTCTTTCTCTCTTCTCTTCTGACTCTTGTTATACTTTATTTTAGTATGCTTTAATTTTTCCTACAGGTCTGAGGCCCTGCCTGTTTGTCTTCAAATAAGTCATAACTATATAGCAAATATTAAATGCATATTTAATAGAAGTTTTAAAGATAATATTTTGGGGTAGAAAAATGCAGCAATTTAGCTTTAATTTTTTTTCACTTTCCATTCAGAAAACCAATTATAGTATCAGGAAGAGTAATAATTACTATAGCAAAGATGAAAAGTACATTCAAAGCCAAATTAGAAAACAGAGAACCATGTAAAGTCCATATCTGATGCAAAGTGGCCAAAAGGCTAAGCCAGTAAGTTCTCATAGAAAGTCAGACAAAGTTCCATGGAAGGAAAATATTCTTTTGGGACATCCACTGAACATATCTTCGTGTGCTTTATGTTGCCCAGGGTATGAGCTTCCCT
Organism: Arctocebus calabarensis; assembly: GCA_963573935.1. Classification (NCBI taxonomy): domain Eukaryota; kingdom Metazoa; phylum Chordata; class Mammalia; order Primates; family Lorisidae; genus Arctocebus; species Arctocebus calabarensis. The sequence continues at coordinate 10,494 of CAUYON010153994.1, forward strand.
TTGTCTTCTTTTATTTTGGCTCTTCAGTTTTTGTAATTTATATCAATCAAACTTCAAGTTCTCTGATTCTTCCAAACTCTATTTTGTGCATGTCCCTCATGAATAAAATTTGTTATAATAATTGGAGAGATATTTACTTTAAGTAAAAAAGAATATATATGAGCCACAACAAGCATATCAACAACAGGGTATAAGTGGGAAAATGTACTTTAATTTGAAATTGGAAAATTTAATGCCCAGTTTTTCTAATGTTCCTGAGAATTTGGACATTTTCATTTATCAGATTCAAAAGGAACACAAATCCTTTCGTAGTGTTCCTTGAAATATTCATGATGACGTCTTTTATATAATTTCATGCCTATATTTTCTACTCTCATTCACTGTACTTTTTCTTTATGTTTGTATGATTGTTTTTCAGCCTCTATTTTCTCTTTTGCCGCTGTACTTTGTGTGATGTCTCTTTTCTTCTGTTTTTCTTATTATTTATTCTTTATAATTGTTTCTGCTTTTAAAGTAAATTTTTCAGAGTCCATTTTACATTTCACAGTTGTCTAGTCACCAGATTGCACTTTCTCTGTAGCACAGTGCACTTGAAGTTCTGTGTATCTCTGCTTGGTTTTACTTCATAAATCTGATTTCTTATGTTTTCTTAAAATTCATATCAGAAACAGGTATCATTTTTTTATCATTGTTAAAACTATTTTAGGAGAAATTTTATTATTCTTGGGTATACTCTACTGATAATTTTAATATTTTATTGAAGTCTATTTCTATGACTCTTTGGGTATTCTTTCATGACATTTGTGTTGGAATGAATTGACTTTCTTGACTAATCACAGGAGGTTTCTCTGAACTGTAGAAAGGGAGTTGCTTTTAAACTTCACAGTTCAAAGTCTCCCTCCTCTGATTTTACAGGTGGTTAATTTTCTTATTTCTTACCACATTGTCTGTGATTCCCAGAATGTAATCTATTTTCTGTGGACTTTTACTGATGGCCTGAGTGGACTTGAATTTCTTCACAGACCACTCTTTACAAAATATGCTCCTTTCCTTTAAATGTGAATCAGTCACTTTTAGAAAAGATGCATTTTACACAGATTTTTCGGTCACCTTTGAGTATTCCCATAGGTAATTTTGTTTTTTTCTTCTCAATTCATAATGATAATATTAAACTTACTGTAGATTTTTTTTTTCTGGTAATGGAAATGTGCTAGTGATTTCTGAGACACACAACCACAGTAGCTTAACCTTTGGTCACATTTGCAACAGACTGGGACCTTACTGGGCTCTATTTTTCCTCATGTAGCTGAGAATGTATTTTTCATCATTTTACTGTTGTTGTTAATGTTGATAGTCTGGTTGTTTTTCTCAATAAAAAGTGAAAAATTTTTAAATTAAATTGCTTTTTTATTCTAAAAAAAGGGCATTTCTCTTAAATAATTCAATTAAATATGCATATAATATTTGATATATGCTTTTACTTAGTTTCAATTTTCATTCAAAAGAAAACTTGACAATCCTTTACATTGCAATGGTCTAGATAAAAATAAATCCAAAGGTCAGATATAAACAAATCCTAATTATTCTCGGCAGGCAAAAATAAAAAATTTTAATAAAAATTTTAAAAATTAAAAAATATACATAGGAAAACAACTTAATAAAATTAATTTTTATTTAAATTTTAAATTTTGATAAAAATTCAAATAAATTCTGTGTCCATAATTACCTTTTTTTCAAGTTTGAGTCATTTTAATAGCTTAGGAAATGCTTCAACTTTCCCAAACTTTACATTGTTTGGAAAAGAATAGCTTTAGTATTCATAGTATCTTTAGAGGAAGTCAGATATAACCTATTACATTATTTGGTGACATCAGAATTAAATAATGGATATAATTATATATATGAACTATAATATATAATTATGTATATTAGTCATAATTATTATATATGAAACCTTGCAAAAACAGTCATATAATCATAACACCTCTGCTTATTTTCTGCTATATAATTTTAGCAGTAAGGGTATTGCTCAAAATTATATGTTTTTTCCTACAATATTTTAAACACCTTTACTGCTCCTTCACAGGACTATAAAAATGCTATTAATAATCTCATGTTATTCTGATGTATACAAAATACAGAATGTTTAAATTAGTAATAGCATAAATTCCATTTTGTAACTTGTCTCAGATCAGATAATTGTTACCCTTTAAGTATATGTTACAACTAAGAGAATTTCCAGCAAAAAGTCTTAATAATCTTATGTGAGAACCATCTATTCATGTGGGGAGAAGCTTAAAGAAGAAAAAGGGGAAGCCTATGAACAAATAAAGAACATTGAAATTATGTGATTGGAAATGCCAAGTGTAATTCAAAAAAGAAAAAAAAATCATCATAGTCCAAATGTAAAGCTCCAAAGAACACTTTCCTTATAAGCCCATGAAGAGTAGTGTCCATTTCTGTCGTGTCAAGCCTAAGGACGGGTATTACTTTGGTATTGGAGACCTGGCCCCTTCCGACCTGACCTTACCCATGTTTGGAGTGTAGTCATCCATTGAGATATTTTGCATTTGTTTCCAGATCAACACAATAAAACAAATACCACAATACAATAAATCACACATTTTTTTTTTTTGGTTTCCCACTGCATATAAAATATATATTTACACTATGTGATAGACTATTGTGCTATAATGTTAAATATAATAAACAAACCATACCTCCTTTAATTTTAAAAGTACCTTACTAGTACTTGAGAGGCTGAGGCAAGAGAATCGCTTAAGCTCAAGAGTTTGAGTTTGTTGTGAGCCGTGACGCCACGCCACTCTTCCTAGGGTGACATTGTGGACTCTGTCTCAAACAAACAAACAAACAAACAAAAAAATCTTGCTACTAAAAAAATGTCAACAATCATCTGAGCCTTCAGCAGGGCATAATCTTTTTACTGGTGGAGGGTCTTCATGGTTGTTGACTGAACAGGGTGGTTTTCACCAGAAGTTCTATTGACTGTGGTTATTTCTTGAAACAAATCAATGAAGTTTGATTGGATTTTCCTTTTAGTAAAGATTTCTCTGCAGTATGTGATGGTGTTTGATAGCATTTTACCTGCAGTAGAAATTCTTCCAGAGTTATAGTCAACCCTGTCAAACTCTGCCACTGATTTATCAACTAAATTTGTGTGATGTTCTAAATCCTTTGTTGTCACTTCGACAATGTTCACAGCATCTTCACCAAACTTCATCTCGAGAAACCACTTGCTTTGACAATGGGTAAGAAGTGCTCTTCACCCATTCAAGTTTTATCACAATACTGACGCAATTTCATCATATCTTCAGGCTCCACTTTGAATTCTCCTTCTCTCCTTCTGTCTCTTTCTGACTGCAGGTATTTCCACCTCTTCTGCAGTGATTTCCTCCACTAAAGGGCTTGTGTATCTCAAAGTCAGTCGGCTGTGAAAATTCAAATTCACTTCTTCCAAACTCCTACTAATGTTGCTATTTTGACCTTCTCCCATAAATTATGAATGTTCCCAATGATAGATAGAATTATGAAACCTTTCCAGAAGGTCCACAATTTATTTTTCTCAGATCTATGAGAGGAATCACTATCAATGGCATCTATATCCTTATGGAATCTGGTTTTTAAATAACTAAAACTTGAAAGACAAAGCCAGTCATTAATCCATGGAAAGCTGTGATTAGGCTTTAACTTAAGTTTATGTCAACTTTAATTTAAGATAATCTGGTGGCCTGTTTAGTTTTCTATTAAGATCACTAAAACTTTCTCCTTATCAGTAATAGGGTTGTTTTGCTTTCACCCATGTGTTCACTAGAGTAGCTCTTTCTAATTTCTCCCAAGGATGCTTCCTCTGCGTTCGCGAGTTGGTCAAGGGTTTGGCACAAAAGGACTCATTTTTGGCCTATCTCAACTTTCCACACAGCTTTCTTACAAAGCCTGATCATTTCCAACTTTTGATTTAAAGTAGGAGAGGTGGGATTCTTTTTTTTTTTTTTTTTGTAGAGACAGAGTCCCACTGTGTCACCCTTGGTAGAGTGCTGTGGCATCACAGCTCACAGCAACCTCTAGCTCCTGGGCTTAGGCAATTCTCTTGCCTCAGCCTCCCGAGAAGCTGGGACTACGGGCGCCCACCACAACACCCAGCTATTTTTTGATGCAGTTTGGCCAGGGCCAGGTTTGAACCTGCCACCCTTGGTATATGGTGCCAGCACCTCCTTGCTGAGCCATGGTGCCACCCCCAAGAGGTGGGATTCTTTATTAAACTTAAACACTTGGAGGTCATTGTAGGGTCATTAACTAACTTAATTACAAATTGTGTCGGAGGGAGTGGAGAGAGATGGGGGAAAGGAGTGTGGCAGTAGAGCACACAGCATTTATTGATTAATATCATCGTCTTTGACGAACAGGGCTCCTGGCATCCCAAAACAAATGTAACTTCAAAGATCAAAGAATAACATCAAGGAACACTGATCATAAGTCACCATAACATATATAGTAATGATGACCAAGTTTGAAAAATTAAGAGCATTCCCAAATTGTGACAGAGGAGATAAAGATGAGCACAGCTTGTTGGAAAACTGGTGTTGATTTTCTTGAATGAGGGTTGCCAAAATCCTTCAATTTGTAAAAACACTGTATTTTGGGGCACAATAATATAAGTGTAATAAAACCAGCTAGCTGTATTGAGAATAAGATTAATTAAAAGCAATGGGTTTACAGAATTAAGAAGCATGTAAAGTCCTATTATCTGCCATCTACAAAGTACATACTAAGGAAGGTGAATGGTATAGTTCAAAGTCCTCAGAGTTTCACAGCCAGACAACCAATGATGTGGATTGCATCTGGGCCTGAAGACCTTGGATCTAAGACCACAGGAGGCAGGAGATCAATATCTCAGCTCAACCATCAGGTTGAGAGCGACTTCACCCTTCCCCTGACACTTTGTTCCATTCAGTACTTCAGTGGCTTCTCTTCCAGAAAGAGCCTCCCAGACATACCCGGAGAAACAATTCAGCAGATAGACCAGCATCCCAGTCAACCTGAAATACGAAATTAACCATTGTATTTCCCATTCATACTTCATTTGTTCCTTCAATAAATCAACCTTAGAAAACATAAAGAAAAAAGAAATATGGTTTTAAGGAAACCAGGAAATTCTGGGGATTTTTTTCCAAGATTATTCATAAAAGGGCACGAGAGAAAAGTTCACTGTTAGTGACAAAGTAGGGGAAGTATGTTTAGATTTGGAAGTTGAATCCACACATTAATTTCCAAAGTTTGTTAAAGTGGCTAGTTATACTTTGTTCCTTCAGTTCATGAGATTAAGGTGGATGTTATTCAGCAGAGAAAACAGGTCTCTAGAGATTGGTAACTTGCCCACTATCATGTACAGCAGAGCAAACAGAATAACTGAAAACAGAAGATTCCAATTCAGGATTCAGATCACCTTAGTGGTTTCTGAAATTATATTACCATATTATATGAATGATTTTGAGAACAATATACACACACATACACACACACCCATGCCTACCATGTACTTTCACTCTACAGACTACTCTAAAGAAAAAAATAGATGCTAAGACTTTTGTCTGATGGTGGGTAAAAATGTGATGGTACTAATATTTCACTACAAAGATGATGTGGCCAATAGGTACATGGAACAGATCTGAATACTATATGGATACTAGTGATTTGATATGTGAGGTAAACACAGTGCCCTGAGTAATTTGTAGGCTTTATACACCATGTGCAATCACAGTGGACAGATTATTGTCAGAACAGAGTAAGGAACACCTTTTAAAACAATGTCAGCTCAGAAGGCAGAATTTTAGATGACCAAGTGTTTGAGTTAGAAAAGATCTCAGAAATTATAGGTGAATTCACCCATATGCTAAATGGTTTCCTAAAGTCTTATAATAAACTAGTGATAGGATTGTGAAAAAAAAGTCTTGTAGCTTTAATTCATTTTTCTAATTATATAGCAATCTGTAAATGTAATATTTAGACTTGGAAGTAAAATCCACATATTAATTTCCAATGTTCTTCAATTACACTAGGCATACTCTACCTCTTTAGCTTGTAAGATTGATACAGCCATCAATAGAAATTAGAAGAAGAAAATGTTGAAATAGGCTTTAACATAAATGAGAAAAAGAAGTTAGTAACAAGGATTTTTTTTAATTTTTAATATAAAAAACTACATAGAAAAATCTGTTGTGTGAAACATCCCCCTCCAAATAACTTTCATATATTGCTTTATTACATGGATGGCAGAAGAATGTTTATAATGAACTTGTTATTACAAAAATTATTATGGAACCTGTGAAAGTAGAATCTTCTTATCCATAAGAAACCTCTTTTTAAATTTGCAAGGAAGGTTCTAAAATGTAATTGCTTTTGCATAGTGAATAAATATAAAAGAATTACTACATGAATGTGCTGAATCATCCACACATTTCTATATACTAGTGACAGTAAAGCTGAGATCCAAATCTTGGACTCAATACCATTTATAATAGATACAAAGAAAAAAATGCTGAGGGATATATCTAACCAAGGAAGTGAAAGATCTCTACAAGGAGAACTTCAAAACAATGATGAAAGAAATTGCATATGACAAAACAAATGGAAAATATCCTGGGCTCACAAATCATCAGTAGAATCATTCTTGAAATGTCCCTACTGCCCTAAGTGATTTTACAGAGTCACTGCCATCCCCATCAAAATACCAATATCATATTTCACATATCAAGAAAAAATAAGTATATGCTTTGTATAAATCCATCTAATCTCTCATTATTTGATGTTAATGTACTTACGTGGTCACTTATAACTAGTAAAATATGTTCCACTTAATGCAAAGTCATTTAAAGCTGGAATTTTTTTTTTTTGTCTACTTACTCAAATTCATTACTATGGTACTTATTGGAAGCAAAAGCATAAACAGAGAATGATTGACCTCATACTCCCTACGTTTTACTGTCCATGCCAAACATGAAGACTATTTAGAAGATTTCAAAAAAAAAATTCTAGTTTCTGGGCGGCACCTCTGGCTTAAAGGAGTAGGATGCTGGCCCCATATACTGGAGGTAGTGGGTTCAAACCAGCCCCAGTCAAAAACCGCAAAAAAAAAATTTCTAGTTTCTTTTCATGAAACTATTTGACATACTAAAAAATAAAGCATACGTCTTTTCTTTCCATTATTTACATTTAACTGATCCATTCTGTCCTGATATCCTAACCCTTCATTCCGGCTCTGCTTGGATGTTACTGTGTATTTTGAAGGACTTAACTCAGTCTTCCATACTTGAATTGGTCAAGTTCTTTCTGATCAAAGTTTTTATATATTGCTATATGTGGGCACTTCCTAGCTCCAAAATTAAGTTTGTAGTTAATGAAACTAGTTTTACTTTTTTCACAGTTGTGGCTTGCCTCTGTCACACAGGGATGAATGAGAGGGGTTAGGATTTTTATCCTACCTTTGATTCAAAACCAGTTTCTCCTGCCTGCGGAAGGCAGGTGTCAAGCTGATTTAGCAGGTCAAGGAGAAGATCAAGAAGTTGCCCAAGTGAAAGTATTTGAGAAATGGGAATAAGAAAATAAGAATTAGAGAACAGGAGGATGAAAAAAAAAATGAAGTAGAAAATTGTTTACTCCATAATTAGAGCTTGCTTACTTATTTTTTCTAACTTATTTGTTTTACATTTTTAATCCAGTGAGAACAGCCTTCCTGGGTTTAAACTCAGTCTAAAGGATTAGGGAAATTTTGAAAAATAGTGACAGAAAGAGAGTGAGAAATTTTTCATTGTGGTCTGGTTTGAAATTTTCCACATTAAGCAGAAATGCCATCATACCATTTTTTGAATAATGATAAACACATATCTCCAGTGTAGCTTGAGAACTTTATTGGATTTTTTTTCTTTTTGCCATTTTTTAAAATTGTTTGGGATTCATTGAAGGTGAGAAGGATTAGGTTACACTGATTGTATTTGTTAGGTTAAGTCCAGGTTAAAATTGTGCCCCACCATCAAGAGGTATGCCATATACCGTTTCTCTATTGTCCTCCTCCCCTCTCCCAGCTCACTCACCCCCCTACACACCTTTGTATTCAAACATCTGCTGTCTTCATATTAGAATGAGTACATTGGATTCATGCTTCTCCATTCTTCTGATATTTTACTAAGAACAATGTGTTTCACCTCCATCCAGGTTAATTTCAACGATGTAAAGTCTTCATCTTTCTGAATGGTTGAACAGTGTGCCATGGTATACAAATATCACAACTTGCTAATCCATTACTGGGTTGGTGGGCGTGTAGGTTGTTTCCACAATTTGGCATTTATAAATTGAGCTGCGATAAACAATCTGGCCCAAATGTCCTTATGACAAAATGATTTTCTTTTCCTTCTGGGTAGATGCCTCATGATGGGATTACAGGATCAAATGGGAGGTCTAATTTGAGTTCTTTGAGGGTTCTCCCTACTTTTTCCAAAAAAGTTTATATTAGTTTGCAGTCCCACCAGCAGTGTAAAAGTGTTCCCTTCTCTCCACATCCACACCAGCATCTGTACCTTTCAGACTTTGTGATGTGGACCCTTCTTAGTGGGGTTAGGTGATATCCCAGGGTGGTTTTGATTTGCATTTCTCTGATGTTAGAGACAATGAACATTTTTTCACATGCTTATTAGTTATTCATCTGTCTTCTTCAGAGAAGGTTCTATTCATGTCTCTTGCCTAGTGTTACATAGGATTGTTTGGTCTTTCTTTGTTTATTAATTCGAGTGCTCTATTGATCCTCCTGATCAAGCTTTTCTCCTATTCATAATATGCAAATATCTTTTCCCATTCTGAAAGTTGTCTATTTGCTTTGGTTGCTGCTTCCTGAGCTCTACAGAAGCTTCTCAGTTTAATTTAATCCCATTTGTTTATTTTTGTTGTTGCAATTGCCACAGAAGTCTTCTTCGTAAAATCTTTCCCCAGGCTGATATCTTCAAGTGTTTTCCCCACATCTTCTTTGAAGGTTTTTATTGTTTTATGCCTTAGATTTTAATCTTTCATCCATCTTGAATCAATTTTTGTAAGTGGTAAGAGCTGTGCGTTCAGTTTCAGTCTTTTACCTGTGATAGATATGCAGTTCTCTCAATGCCATTTGAATGAGGATTCTTTCCCATTAGTGGATGTTTTAATAAATATTTGGAATGCTGTATAGTGGTACCCATTTACCAACTGTTAAGTACCATCTTCTTTTTTTTTTTTTTTTGAGACAGAACCTCAAGCTGTCACCCTGATAGAGTGCTGTGGCATCACAGCTCACAGCAACCTCCAATTCCTGGGCTCAAGCAAGTCTCCTGCCTCCGCCTCCCTAGTAGCTGGGACTACAGGCGCCCGCCACAAGACCCGGTCACTTTTTGGTTGCAGCCTTCATTGTTGTTTGGCGGCCCTGGGCTGGATTTGAACCTGCCAGCTCAGGTGTACATGGCTGGCACCTTAGCCCGCTGAGCCACAGGCGCCGAGCCTAAGTACCATCTTAATAGATCATAAATGATCAAAAAACATGGTGCTCACATTGGGAAGGTTAATGATAACACCTAATATTTTTGAATTTGATTATGTGAGTATTGTTTTAAGCATGGGGCACATTTTGTGGCATTTCGTTCTCACAACAATGCTCTGAAGTAGATGCCATTAATATTATTGTAATTCCATACAAACTGAAACATAAGATATAAGGCAAAATGTCTGAAAAACTTATTATAAAACCCAAGTGAATTTCCCAAGAACCATCATAAGTATAAAGACTCAAAGTATGAATACACTGAAATACAGACACTTTCACTGAGATGTAAGCACTTTGAAACTGTGTGTTTCAAATATCCCAATGGCCTCGAGGCCTGTGTATGTAAGTGTCAATGGCTGGCATAAAAACACTATATGCACAACATAAGAAGCTTTGTATTCTTTTGAATTTTAGAATTTTAGAGATGAGAAAAGATTGATAGAAACAGAAGGGGCCAGAGAGCTTCTGTACTACTTCTCAAATTCACAGTTGAAGAATTTGAAACCCAGAGACTTCAAAGGCCTTGTTCAAGGTCAAGGAACAAGTTTGTGGTCAAGGTTAGGTTAATTCTTGATTTCTCAACTCAGGGTAATGAATTCTACTCTAACATCCCTAAGGTTAAAACTTAGCTGGAAGAATACTCCAGATGTTCAGTCAAAAGCTATAGATTATAACTGAGATGAAATAACTCATGAATTCGCTTTCTACTCTTTCAAAAGAAAGTGCTTTGCAAAATAAATATATATATGTTCTACATTTGATTAATGATATTAATTTAAAATGAAGGCTGTCAGTATTTTTTGAAGGGCAGGTATCCAATTGTATTGGACTTGTAATTGAATGTACTGAAAACAAACTTTAAGATTTGATAAATTTGCTATCAAAACCTCAGGGGGAAAAAAGAAGTTAAAGAAAAAAAATCTAGATTGAGAATAAAAAGGACTATATTCTACTCATAGAATATATTCTTTTAAATGAATCTTATTTCCTTGTGGAAGTCTCTTTGCATCTCTCTAAATTTATTTAATTTTCAACACTGCATAGCAAGGTATTCTAATTTAATGATACTTATGATTCTTTCTAGCACTGCATTCCCATACCCCTGTCTGAACTTTAATTACTTCTCTCATTGCAATTATTTTCCAATAGCAAGCCCACTTTTTTCTCTCTCTTCCCTTCAGGTATTTTATTGTCCATTCTTCTATTTATTCTCCTCAACATTCTTGTGATAACAATATTCATGCAGAATCTCAATGGTTGTCCATTTTATTATAAATAAAACTAAAATGTATTATCCTGAAATATAAACCACTTTTCTCTTACAGTAGTGGAGTTATACACACACCTTCAACTTTTATCAAGCACTCCATCTAGTTTAAGAGGATTAAAAACCATCCATGTGTATCAAATAAGAACATCTCTTCATTTTAAAAGATAAGCCAAGAAAAAAATGTGTGTATATATAAAAAAAAAACTTTGCCTCCCATAACTACTCTCTAAATAAAATGATATTTTAAGAAACAAAACATATATTTCTCTTTGGTTTACTTCTACATTAAATATAAATACTTGTTAAATGTTTGTGCACATGGTTTTTTTAAAAGGATTGTCATGTAAAAATTGTGGCTTTCATAACATACAAAAAAGTTTCTTTACATTGGTCACTAAGATATCCCCTGTAAAGTCAGCATTTTATAATGGATGTGACTTACTTAATAATTGTCAAGTCTGGACAGTAGAATTTTGGCTCATTAATTATGTAAAATGCACCTAAGAAAATTTTTATCACAAATACAGTTTGCAACTTTGTAATTTTTTCCAAGGCAGAAACAAACCTTTTTGCCACCAGAATATTATATCAAGATGGTGGAAGGAAAATAGTTTTTTTTTTTTTTTTTTTTTGCTACATCTGACCTCAAATCAAAATATGACATAAGTAAGTATATGTCATTCAGACAATTTTTAAGGATGACAAGGCTTGCTTTACTTAAGAAGGATTATTATAGTGGAATTTTACATTAGAAGAAAATACTCTTCATCTCCCTCTCTAATGAAAATTCATCCTTCATACTTTGTATAATTTCCCTTATCAAAAAGACATCTTACTTTCCTCACATACTTTGCATACATACAGTTGTTTGCTTATCATTTTTAGTAGCTTTAGTTCCATGCATTGACTACAAATTTTTAACTAGTAACTAGTAGACTCCTTTTACAGAAAAAAAAAAAAAAGAGAAAATCAGAGATTGTGAACACTCTGTCATTCATAAGCATTCCATAAGAAGGTCAAGGGTGGTAAAAGGAAAGAGGAGGAACAGAGGTAACAGGAAGAAAAAAGTCAGAGAGGTTCCATTCTGTGCAGACCTTAAGTTATTCAAGTGTCAATGAAATTCCAAACTACCCTTAATAAAATCATGCCAACAACAACCAAAGAAGTTGATACAGTTGACAGAATAATCAGCAGGGGTCTAAGGAGGTAATTTCAGTAGGTGAAGAAGTTCCCTGGGAGAAGAGAGATCAAATACAAAGAGAGAGAACTCAAAGAAAAGAAATTTCCAGCCAAAGATTTAAGGAATGAACCTGACTTAAAACAAGGGGCCAGTAAAAAGAACTTCCAACCCCACTGGTACTTTTCAAAGGTAGCCTGGGAGTCTAACCCAGCTTCAAAGAGTATACTCAGAATCAAAGGAATTAAAATCTCCTCCTACCATGCATCAAGAAACTATTTTCCAAGCTCTGGCTCAGGAATTAAACTCATCAATAGATCTCAGATCAATCAGTTAAGAGTGAAGATACAGTCCTCAGAGGTGCACGTTAGGGGTCCTGAATGAGAGTTCCAGGAGTCCGATAATGAAACTGATTCTATATAAATCACAGTACAATAACTCTTAAAGAAATATTTCTTTCTGAGCACTTGGCAAAGTAGTCCCTTATTCAAGAGGGACTACTACAAAGCAGTTTTGCAGTAAGGAAAAGAAATTGGGTTCAACTCCAAAAATAGCAAGGGCAAATAGAGACTTATGCCAAAGAAACTGGTGAGGTGAGTGAATGGGAAATTTCCAAGGTGATTCTGGCTAAACCTACTTGGCAGAATTTTTGCTGACAGTAGGGCAGCATAATAGAATATAGAGGGTAGGAATGAATAATTTCATTAGTTATCAAAGGTGGCTGATTTTTACTAAAGTAACTCCAGAAGGATACTTGTAAACATGAGAGTGATGAAACAGGCCATGTGCAGAGTCCAATGTTGGGTTATGATGCCTCAGAAAAGTGTGACTATAGTTTTGTCAAGGAGATAGTCTTTGTCTATATCAAATCTATATCTCTATCCATATCATCTATTTATAAACATGCACATATTTATGCACATACATATTTTATTATAGATACACATGTACATACACACATGGTATTTATATTCCTATCATTGATGAGAGGAAAAGAGAAAATTCTGTAGATTTTGGAGAAATCATTGAAAAACTTCAATAAGCAATAAATAGTTATCCACAGAGTCCCAAATACAATCAGATAATGACTGTCATGGTTGTGGAGGAGAGAGGTGAAATATAAATGAGAAAAGTGTGGAGGATGGGCTCACACTAAGATTACAAAATACAGGGAGGCCTGGAGCATATACCAGTTTGTTATAATTTGCAGCAACTGATAAGTCAGTGCTCCTGTCAACTCATACTTTGTAGAACAGTGAAAAAAAGTAGGATTTACTTATCACGTAAAGCAGAAAGTGTAGATATTTGGAGCCAAGAGGTTAAAAAAAATTGCATACCCCTTTGAAGTGCAATGCTTTACAAATTTCAGTAGTTAGAAAATTCAAGTTTAGACTTTTCATCAAAAAGACCCCTGACATTATAGAAAACAACACTAGGAGAGACAAGCATGGATTAACAAACTGAGTTCTATTCAACCACAAGAAAATATGTAGACTTTACATCCTTTGTGTTTACAGGGATGGAGTTGAAACACATTCTACGTAGTAAAGTATCTCAAAAATGGGAAAAAAATTATTCAATGTACTTAATCCTAATATGAAACCAATATATAAACAACTTCAAGTCCATATAAAACAATATAAAATAAAAATACAAGTATGGTCTAGCAAGGGGGAGGGGAGAAGAGGGAGAGAGGGAGGGAGGAGGCAGGAAGGTGATTGGCAGGATCTTACCTAATGTTCCCAAAGTAAGTGTGTTCATCAGTTGACTGATGGGCTCAACTACAGCTTGAACTTTGCCTTAGAAAAGAAACAGTGTAACCTAATCTTTTGTACCCTCATATTATTCTGAAATTAAAAAAAAAATAAAATAAATATATATAACAGAAAAAAGCAGCAAAAATAAAATATTAAAATAACTTTTAATCAAGGAAATAATAAAATGGGTATTAAGGATGAATGTTTGTGGTTCCCTCAATTCATATGTTAAAATCCTTGCCCCCAGAGTGATTGTATTAGCGGTGAGCCTTTGGGAAGTATTTAGTTCATGAAGGTGCAGTCCTCATGAGAAAGATCAATGAAATTATAGGAGATGCAAGAGTTCACTTTCCCTCTTAGCTTATGCCATGCAAACATGATGCAGGCAGAATGGGGACCAAAGAGCCTATTTTTGGCAGGAGAAGGCACCCCCAGAAAAAAGGAATACTAAAAAGTAAGCTGAAGGAATCAGAACAAAGAAAAGACAGCTAGTTTAACTTAAAGCCAGCCATCTCTAAATTTCTTATCTGAACAAGTTTCTGGCCTTTCCTGAATCTCTGGCCTATTGGGGATACAGCTTATACCAGTACCCTGCTGAGTCCATGAACCCTCTGAGGAAAACACAATGCCCATAGAAGAGGCTGTGGCAATTCCTAGAAAAGATACATCAGCTAGGTCATTTCCTGACCATTAAATAGACAAAGCAGATACCCATTGTGGAGATTTGCATTGGTCTGGGGCAGAGACCAAGGGAACAGCTCGAGCCCTGAGATATGGGCAGGAGGGGTTACATCCCTTATTGCAGAGGAAAATCCTCTGTGCTGGTGATGAGAGGAAAATACCACTCTCCTACCAATTCCTCAGAGGAGATTAACATCAGCGGCATTTTACTCCATAGTTAACTAGCAGATTTTAACGCCTCCCTAGGAATCTGTGTGTATGACTCCAGACATTAGGTTGCTCCCCCACAAGGCTCAAGTTTCAGATTTCTCAAAACTGTTCAAATCCTTAAAGTTAATAACAATAACAATAGGAGTTGATAGGCTCACTCAGAGAAGCTGCTGGCATTTGTGTTTCCTCCCTCAGCTTCCCACCTGGGCAAAGAGACTTGAATAAAAGCTGGGCCAATCACTGGAACTCCACAAATGGGGGATGGTTGCCTGAGCTCCCACCTTTGAAAATTCTCTTCTTTCTTTCTTTACCGTCATTTCTAACTTTATATTTCTTCAGTTGGTCATGCCATTTCCACAGGTCTTAGAGAAGATAGCCACTAGACCAGAATACAAGAACAGACCCAATGGAGAGAGGAATTTATGATGAATGCTCACAAAGTAGTGTTGTGGTGATGGATTTGGGGATCAATTTCTCTGTTAATAATAACTAATAAAATTCTTTCATCAGGTTCAACAAAAATATCTATTTTTTGTTTTGGTATGGTCTTTTTTGTTCCACATCTACTTCTATGCCTTTCAAATCACTTTTTTACTCATACAGCTCTATGACAGATTTTTTTTTTTTCAAATCATAACACTCATTTTTAATTAAAGAAAATGAGATTCTATAATTAGGCAAGAACAAACTTCTAAATAAAATATCTCCATTAATTGATTTCTAAGATGGTTTTCCTCTCTCATCTCTGTGAACACATCCATCTAATGTGGTTTACTTCCCACCCAACAGTGTTTTCCTGGCTCATTTGTGCTACAAAAGTTTTTCTCTTGTTTCCATGTCTCCTGATATCTGTCATTATATTCTGCCTATTGAAATAGTATGTTTTTCCAGAATGTCTTTTAGTGAGAATAAAGCTGATATAGTTCAGAGCTGAAAGTAGCATATTTCCTAATTATATAGAAATATGCATGTCACCATACCTGGTAGAAGTGATCACACTTTTTTTTTTCTTTTGGAAGATCTCTGGGTGACTTTTAATCATTTCAGGTGCATTTCTATGTCACAAATACACATTATTTTAGCAGACAGATGTTTCATAATCAATATCCTTTTTATTAGAATTCCTGAATTCCTTATGATCAACGTAGATATGTCAACAATCATCCCTGTCCTTCTCAAAGGGACAAGTCCTCATGGCCACATAATTGATTCAGAGAAGAACATTTGATGGAGGTCACGACAGGTGAAAATGTAGGGAAGAATTTGAATTTGGCCCATTAGAAATCAAATATTTTACTGCAACTAAAAAGCATGATTGTGGTTTAAAATCAATATACAAAGGAAGAGTAAAATAGGAAAGATGAAAGTAACAGAAAATTGACTACATTGTTTGAACTTCCAATGTCCAGCTGAATCTAAAACTACCATATTTTTGGATTTTTCTAATTAATTCAGCTAAATTTCCCACTTCCATCTGAGAGATTCTCTACCAGTACATAGATATTTTCTGAATTCTATGCAAAAAGAGACTAAGGTTAAAGGTGTAAAATTATTTTCTCCATGTACACTCACATACATATTGTATATATACGTACTCTTTATGTATCAGAAACAGTCTTAAAGAAAGAAAAATTGCAGGTTACACGTTGTAAAACAAACTTCATTCTAGGCACTAATATTCCACAATTTAATTTTCTTTCACAAAAAAGGAAAACATATAAACAAGATAGTAAATATATAAATAAATGTATAATCTAAAAGCATATGAACTATAATCCATTGATCATTTGGAATAAATTATTTTCTTTCTTTCTCTTTCTTCTAAAATTATATTGTCAATAAGACCTTTATGGAAACCCTAGTGTCTCAAGATTTGCTGTGGTGGATTGGATTTAGTTGGGAGGTTTCTGAATAGCCTTCGCCTGCCACTTTTCCTACCATTTTCGACAACAACCCAGCTCCTTGAAACAGCAGCTAATCTTGACCATATTTAGCAGTATCAATGAAAACTACTCACATATGGAATTAAAGAAGGAAAACCTTTAGAAATTTTGTTAATGCCTAATTCCAACAATACCAAGATGCGATTGAGATTCCTCAGGGATCAGTTCCCTAGATGTATTTTTCACAAAGCTCTCTCTCTACTGAGATACACGAGGTAGGAAAATACGAAAGCTCATTTTTCACTCACTATCTCTTCTGTATAGTCTTAAACATCTGCTCTTGATTTATGGGTTTCGACTTTGTAATTTCATGGCTAGCCATGTTCTATGTTTTCAAAAGTGGCCCAACTCCTTAACCACCCAGGTTTCTCCACAAAGACACGTAATCTTCTACCCCAAATATATTTTCTAGACTGACTCTTAAAATGTCCAAACTGTAAACATTGCTCATTTACTATACTTATACACATGCTTTACAATGGAAACATAATGATTTATTTTTCTAAATTGTGTTATTTAGTCTTACAGATGACATGAGATTCTTGAAAACACCACAATAATATGCAATATTGGGCAATGTCATGTAGAAAACCAGGTATTCCTGGGTAGGAAACCTAACATTTGATCCATGTATTCCACTATTGGGTATTTACCAAAGGAAAAGAGGTCATTTTATCCTAAAGACATTTGCACTTGAATATTTACTACAGCACAATTCACAATTGCAAAGATGTGGAATCAACCAAAGTGCCCATCCATTCACAAGCAGATTCACAAAATGCGTCAGATGTGTACCATGGAATAATACTTAGCCTTGTGCAAGAATATGGATGGAACTGGAGACTGTTCTCTGAAGTGAAGTATCTGAAAAGAAACAAGACAAGTACTCACTATTAAATTGGAACTAACTAAAGAGAACACATGTGCTTACAGGGAAATAAAACTTAATAGAAATCAAGCAGAGGTGATGGTAGGGGAAGAAGGGATGGGTAAAAACCTATCTAACACGAAAAAGCCTACTAAAAGGGCGACAGGCACACTTTTAAGCATGTCTCAGCTCAAACATTATGAAAGTAACCCATAGGGGCAGCACCTGTGGCTCAGTGAGTACAGCATTAGCCCTATATACCAAGGGTGGCAGGTTCAAACCCGACCCTGGTCAAACTGCAATAAAAAATATAGCTGGGTGTTGTGACAGGTGCCTATAGTCCCAGCTAATCAGGAAGCTGAGGCAGGAGAATCACCTAAGTCCAAGAGCTAGAGGTTGCTGTAAGCTGTGATGCCGCAGCACTCTACTCAGGGCAAAAAAGTGAGACTCTGTCTCTATAAAAAAAAAGAAAAAAGAAGTGATCCATGTAACCAAAAATATCTGTACCCCATCATACTTTGAAATAAAAGTAAATATTTTGCAAACCTTGAAAACTGCATAGAAATAGATACAACAATTTCCCCAGAAATACTAATGTAATTAAAGCTAGAATAGTCAGCTTGGCACCTGTGGCTCAATGGGCTAAGGCGCCAGCCACGTACAACTGAGCTGGCAGGTTCGAATCCAGCCCAGGCCCTCCACACAACAATGATGGCTGCAACCAAAAATTGGCTAGGTGTTGTGGCGGGCGCCTGTAGTCCCAGCTACTTGGGAGGCAGAGGCAGGAGACTCCCCTGGCCCCAGGAATTGGAGGTTGCTGTGAGCTGTGATGCCACAGCACTCTATCCAGGGTGACAGCTTGAGGCTCTGTCTCAGAAAACAAACAAAAAGCTAGAATATTCAAGGGAGTTCATGGCAAAATAATTTTTATGTTTCATTTTAGTTATTTCTATTTCTTCTTATTTTGAAGACCACAGGGGGTACAAAATTTTACAAAATATTCTCTACACATTAGCCAGTTCTTTGTAAAATTTTGTAATAAATATTTTGTAAATAAATGTGCAACTAGCTCAAAATTCCTGTTTTCCTAATGTATGGTGAATTTAGGGGAGGCTTTGGGGAAGCCCTATATTCTTATTTGTAATTTTATAAGATTATAAAGTCAAAACATCTACATTCTTAGTTAATTTTTTTGGTAGCCACTTACTGGCATTTTTCCATTTTTCATAGGTTGTGCTTATTCACAGGCTCAGGAAAAGAAATTCCTAATCAGTAATTAAATGTTAGGATGTTCAGAGATTAACAAAAATCTCTTTAAGCATTAAATAGCCCCTAACATAACATATTATCTATCTTGGCCAAGTCACACAAGCTCTGTGTAGTTCAATTTTCTCAAACTTAAAGGAAAAGCTAATATCTTAGCTTTTTATTTCTTAAGGTAACAAAGCAAAAGCAAGTAAATAAGTCTATGATATATTCTAATGTATGAAAACTGGAAAACAGCTGAAAGTTAACAGTTATTATTATCTTTTTTTGAAAGTGTGTGGCTCTCTCGCCCAGGCTGGAATGCCTTTCACGACCATAGCTCTCACAGTCTGGGCTCAAACCATCCTCCTGCCTCAGGCCCTTCAGTAGGTAGGAACAAAGCCATGGCCACCACTTCGGGCTTTTTAAAAACACTCTTTCGTAGAAAGGGATTCTCACTTTGATGTCCAGCTGGTCTTAGACTCCCTGCCTCAAACAATTGTCCCACTTCGGCCTCTCAAAGTACTTGAAAGCCACCAGATTAATCCCAGATTATAGCATTTTTGCTCTGAACGTTTTTGTAGAAACATAAAAAATATATTACTTTATTCTTTATGAAGCACTACTACAACAAAACATATAATGGAGAAAGTGAATATTGAATTATGAAAATGGTTTCATAATGCACACACGTGCACTTCCACGCGCCATGGTTTCTGGTCTACAAAGCTTTAGTTTTCTAGAAACTACTGTACAGACTTACAACCCTCATTATCAAATCATGAGGACTAGCACAGCTGTTCTTGTCAGCATTAGAATGATTAGGTTCAAATGAGCTTTACATGTGTGAAAAATAAGAGGTTTCTCTCTCATATTTTGTTTTAAGTATATCCACATGAAAAAGGTAAGACAGTGGGTTTAACTTCTGTTACTCCACACATAATGGACAGACAAATGGGAAAGAAATTTACCATAAAACTTGATATTTTATAGTTTAATATTTAAATATCGATCTTACATACTTGAATCACTGTACATATGTGTATATATTTGGTAGAAACACATATACACTTATATGTATGTGTGTGTAAACATGTCTGTTATTTCTGCACAAGCATGAATATACATTCATTACAATGACCAGCTAATTTATATTCTTTTATCCATATGTATATTATTGTGCAAAACTGATTTTTCCTATGAAAGATGTTTTGCCGACTGACATAAAAATTTTTCTCAGCCACATCAGTTTTCACTCTTTCCAGAAATGAACAATAGGCAACCCGCCTAAATTGGGAGGTTGTATATACAAGGTACCTTTAATTCCAGCATGCAACTGATTGATCTCAGTATCGCCTCTCATTATTTGTTACTTCCTGGCAGGTTTGAATGACAAGTGCAAAAGCCACAGTGTGAATTTTTGTATGAAATGAGGAGAAAGTAGACAACCTTATAAACAGTTTTCTTTGCTATCTGTAATAGAGAAGTGTATGCATTGGTGCAGCTCAGTCAAAATCTATAATTAGAATGACATGAACACATCAAGGGGGATTTAGCAAACACTGAGAAGCCGCTAAGTGTAGCTGAAAGCGTCATGAATACCAATGTAATACTCACTGTGGCACCACCTTGAAAGTCACGTTTACTGAAGGAATGTCAACTTGGAGAAAGCTAACAATATTTCAAGCTTCAGGAGCTGGAAGTGCAAAACATTAATAACTGTCTATTTCTAACTCTAATCTGTGCAATTAGAAAAGGTCATAAGTGTTAATATTGATAAAGATCTTTTAGAAAGAGAAGTACTAAATGAGACCCTAATTATTAATCATCGTCAAGAAATGTCCTGACAGCAATTACCATGCTATCGTAAAATAAGACCCTCAGAGGATTCCCAAAGAGTGCAGGCATGTTTTAAGAACCAAACAAACTCAAATTTTACATTATTAAAGATAAATTAATAAATATTACATTATTAACCTGTCACCAGAGGATAAAGATGCACTTCATAATCTAACACCATAATTATGCTAAGACTTGCAAAATTTAACCCAAAGATTGACAATGTTTAGTCATAATTATATTGGCTTCTTCAATACTAACTTATCATCTGAAAAGATACATTCTGCTCAGGACATGATATTTTCCGAAGCAATCAGATATTTGCTTGGTGTTCATTATCCCTGTGATATTTTGGTTGTGAAATGGCAAGATTTCTTTTCCAATAAAGACTTAGGATTATTGTAAAATTTTGTGCTTAAAACAAATCTCTAATACAGAAAAGGAGAGTACATCCTGAAAAGTTAATTTAAAAAATATCACAAATGTGACCTAGAAATGGTAAATAAATCTGAGAAGTAAATTCAGATCATATCTTCTAATGCTACTTGCTAGCAATTTCACATTTTGATAAATGAAAATGGGAAAGATAATTAGTGATACACATAGTCATTCATTGATTTATCTATCTAGTGAGTTTGCATTAAGTTCTTGTTAAGTGTTTTAGCCACTTAGACTTGGCAATAATAATAATAATATGTCAAGGTCCATAAAAAATGCTGTATAAACTCTCATTAATTTATGATTTAACAAATATTTACATTCGTTATTGTGATAACTAATAGTGATAAAAATAAAGAAAAGATAAATTATTTGCCCTTGAGTAACTCTAGTTCAAATACACTGCATTCAAAGCCATTACAATATAATAATTGCTCTGTGAAAGTTGTGCTTGAAGTATAAGAGTGCAAATGCATCTAGCAGATGCAAGAAAGGCTTTAAGGAGAGAAACAGTCAACTTTATTCTGAAGGATTAAGTAGAAAAATCTCAGCATGCAGACCAAAAAGGAATTTCAAGAGGAGGGGAAGTCAGGCCAGTGGTGTGAAAGTTTAAGGAATGGGAGATATATTAGACATGTGATTTAGGCAGTTTTGATTTTAATATTGCTTGATTGAAAGTGATAGAAGATGAGGTTAGAGAAGTGGGATGAGTCAAAATATTATAAAACCATCAAAAATTTCTTGGGAGATTTTATTTCTGTTCAATTTTGGTGTTTGATATTGGTCAGTTCAGGAGATAGATTGAACCTCAGGAGCTTCAATTGAACCTCAGGAGGATATGTTTCCAAGAATTTGTCCATTTTCTCCACATTTTCAAATTTATAGGCATAGAATTTTTTATAGTATTCTGAGAGATGTTTTGTATTTCCATGATATTAGTTATGACTTCCAACAGCCAGACATGTCTACATTTCTAACATCATTTGTGTACAACTGTGAGCCTTTCAGAATACAGTTCATCTTGTCCAATGCTGGTTTGATTATACCAGTGATCTCTTCAATTTAAGCTTCACAGCCTCAGATTCAGGAATGCCACCACTAATATCAAGCAGGTACATGCTGAAACCAACCTCAGGTCCCATGTCAAAGACACAGCAGGCATCACAGACTGTCTGCATGAAGGTCTCAGGATCAGTACGGCCACCTCCTACATGGAAGCTGACGCCAATGACATCAATGTTTATCTTTTTTGCCTATCCCAAAAGAAGTCCCCTGGTTTTGAGTGTGGCACCAAATTTAACACTGAGTCCACAGACTGCTTTGGAATCATCAGTGGCAATCCTCAAAACTAACTTGGTCTTTGTATGTGCTCTGGCAACTTTCATCAACTCGACTTCACTGTCAAAAGTCATCTTCTGGACCACATTATTGGAAGTGTACTTAATTTGAGACACTTGTTTACAAAGATTGCATAGATAATCCTCTCTTGAAGCACCCTGAGACTTTGCAACAATTGTATTTTGGTCTTGCTAGCAGAGCAAATCCTGTCCCAAAGGCCACATGGGTCTTCACAATGGCTCCACTGTCATTACATTTGACTGCATAAAAGGGAAGAGCTTTTAGCCATCTTTGGTGTTTCTTCAGAACATCTCTGAGGTCTGCTACATAGAAGACATCCTTATCATCAGAAGAGGAAACTTCATTGATTTTTTGGTCCAGAATGTCCTTGGCAGTGAAACCTTCATCAAGCAAGTGGCAGTCAAACTCTTCATTACTAATGTTGTTCATAGTTTCTTGATGTTTCTTTGAAAAACTAAGAGATGGAATTTAAAGAAATACTTCAAACTTCTCACAAAGGCAATTCTCCAGGAATTCTGAATCCCACTGCATGTGTCCTCTGAGCAACAGTGTAAATGTTCTTAAAGCATCTGGGTGTCGCAGGCCAGCCCCACAGAGAAGCCGGAAAGCCATCACTGGCACAGAGCCAGAGCCGGACCTGGAGCTGCAGGAGCACTCGGCCGCCACTGCTACACCTGTCAGCACCTGGCTCTCACCTGCCAGAGACACCCGTCAGAGGTGGCGCCAGAGCAGTTGGCAGAAGGGTGGCTGGGGCAGCAACTTCAGGGACTGACCTCCACACTTTGAATGTCAATAGAAAATGGGTTATGGAAACGCTGTATGTCCTGTTCATGGAGATGAAGCTCTTTAAATCTAAATTGGAACTTCTTTTGCAACTTTTCCAGTGAATCCACATGTTTTGTTAGGGAATGCAACCAATGGTTTTCCGCTAACAGATTTTGTGGCCCTGGGATGAGTCCACTTCTAAACAGGACAAGCACTGGAGGCAAAAACACTCGGCGGGCCGGATAAATGTCTTCGGTGGGCCACATGTGGCCCACGGGCTGTAGTTTGAGGACCCCTGAAATAGAAAGTAAGAAACCCGTGTAAATGCCATGCTCCCATGACAGGATGCACTAGAAGCCCAAGATTTCATCATAATCTCATTGAATATCATTTCCCTACCCCTCACTCCACTGTCTGATAAGTAGAGCTCTAGCATAATAACAGTGAGTTACAGTGGAAAAGTGAAAGATGCAGACTCTGAGGAGAAATTCCTAGGAAAGCATAGAGATTGTTGAAGAGAGGAAAAATAGTACCTTCTAAAAACACTCAGCCTCTGGTGCCCACTAAGGGCCCCCTAGTAAAGCACCACCTCTGGACTCCCAGCCACATCCAACATTGAGCACTTCTCAGCCCCTTGCTAGATTAACATAAAGCCTGGTACCAAATGCCTGTTATTCCAGTTTTTATTACTTGGTAACATCTTGCTTGACTTTCAAGATAAAATTACTAGGCATGCTAAAAAGCAAAAAAAATTGCATAATCTGTAGAGGAGGATTAAGCATTGGAATCCAAGTCTTATCACAATTTAGAATTATGAAATAGGGAATTTAGAATAGCTGTCATTAATATGCTAAGAGCTATAATCTGAAAAGTAGACAACACATAAGAACAGATGTTCATATAAGCATAAGGAAATGGAATCTCTGAAAAGAATTAAAAGGAGATGCTACAGTCAAAACAGAACAAATAAGAAAAGTGAACATAAATAAAGAAATGTCACTGATGGGGCAGTTAGTAGACAGGGTGTGACCACAGGTAAAATTAGTGCTTGAAGATAGGTCCATAAACACTTCCTGAATTGAAATACAAACACAAAATTAGCAATAATGACAAAACCTCAGATAATCTGAGATTGGTGGAACTATTTCAATAAGAAAAATATACACATATTCAAAATACTTCAAGGATAGGAAAGAGAATGGAAGTTGAGCATTGTGGCAGACGCATGTAGTCCTGAGTACTTGGGAGGCTGAGGCAGGAGGATCACATTAGCTCAAGAGTTTGAGGTGGCTGTGAGCTGTGACACCATGGTACTCTACCCAGGGGGATATAGTGATACTGTGTCTCGGAAAAAAAAAAGATATCTTTTTCTACAAATTAATTTTTTTAATTAAGGACATATCTTTAGATTTCATTTTATAGAAAGAAAGAAAGAAAAGAAAGAAAGAAAGAAAGAGACGCAAAAGAATATGAAACAAAAGAAATATTTGAAGTAAGAGGTTAACATAGTCTTCATGACATTTTCTTAGTTATTGTGTTCAGACATTTATGTTCTGCATTTAGTTTCACCTGTACCCTTCTAAGATGCATACAATTTTTATAGGTGGCAATATTATTCTTCCCCTGATCTTTTTTCAAATATTTAACACGTCACATTCATTCTTAGCTTGAGGCCCCTATTTAAAAGAAAAAAACGCAAGCTGAACAGGCTGTGAACTGGATCTAGACTACAGCTCTATTTTGCTGATCTCTGTTCTAGAGACAGAACGTCTCTGCTTTTCTGGAAGTAAACCCCTGTCCTTAGGCAAGTCGCTGACTTTTCCATGTTCTCTCTGGAGTTGTCATGTTGATGAAGACAAGCAAATCAGTCTCATTTCCACTGCACCAGAGCAGTTGCCAATCAATGAGCAAGATTTTAGCTCAAGTATTGAATTTGCAAATAATTGCTTGAAAATAAGGAATGTAATGAGTGTACAAATATTGATTCGTAAATAATTTGAACTGTTTCTCAATTACATGTTGAAATTAAAAAATAAGTTTTGTCAATTCTTTTGTAAGAATGCAATTTAATATTTTTCCAAAATTAAATTATTTGAAAATGTAAAAGTAGGTCACTAATAACGAGCCACCTGCTGATACCTCCTTTCCATTATAATTTTTGTTTTAGATTTTATGTACATATTGATGACAACCACCTATAAAAAAGAGTTATATAATACTATATATACATATAAACATACATATACAACCTTACAAATTACTTTTTACACGTATAGCAAATTTACTTCTCCTTAGTAAATATTTCACAATGTGTAATTATGTAAATGGCTGGTGTTTGAATTAACATCTGACTTCCTCACCTGATTGTATGTATATTCGCAGTATTGATGGCTGTATAATATATTTCTTGCCACATATGAGACGTCGCCCTCTTTCTCGGGCTTAACTTTATTCTGTGTGGCTACAGACTTTTATAGATGTACAGGTGGGTTTATATACAATTGGGTCATATAAACAGCTTTATCACGAACGATAGGGTAAGGAATATTGTGGTAAAAATACAGCTGCCTTTTAGAAGTAGATTTATTATATGAAGAGTAGGCACATTTTATACTATCCCACTTTTCTTGCTGATACTGTTTTAACAATACATGAAAAAATTTTTCCATAGACATACCCATCATATGCCTCTCTGGCTCCTCTGGAATGTTTATGTTGAAGGAGAAAGTGTAATACAAAACCATCTATTTGTGTGCTTTAAAGTTTGGGGGGTTTATGAAAATTTGACTACGATTCAAATAAAAGACCTAAATCACAATACAGTATTATTTGAAAATAAACTTTACCAGATGATGAATCATTGTTTATTTTAAAAGAAACCTGAATTCCAATTACAATAGAGAATGTTTAACAGGATTTTGGCAGAGGGCTTTGACAGATGGTTCTTTGTGAAAACACCAAGTCTGTTTCAGGTTGAAATATTATTTTATCATAGTTAAATAAAATCACAACAGTCACAGTGAGATATGAGCAGCAGCTACAGACTCTGGATTCAAAGCCAGGTGGTATTTTAACTGATTGAGAAATACAACCCAAATGTTTGTGCCCATTCCAAAGTAGCAGAGGAAGAGAAGTAATTCAAATTGGCGACACAGATATATAAAGAACTGATTTATCTCCACCTATTGGTTTTCTACAGGGAGAGTGTGAGACATGCATATTTATTTGTGAGTTTTCAATTTGTCTTACACAATAATCAAAAAATCTGTGTTTATATAGAGAATATACGTAACAGGGTCTTTCGTATTTGAAAACAAACCAGAAATACATCACTAACTATATCAGAAACATTATGATAGATATTTACAAGGTTGAGTGGTAGTCAGCTATATGACATACAATATTGTTAGGGTGTATCTTACTAAAATGAAAACATACATTTCCAAATGAAATTTAAGTAGCAAGTAAAGACATCTGACTAAAATGTGATATTATGACTCCGACTATAAAGTGGAACAGTACATGTTTCCTTTGGTTTATACCTAAATGAAAACCTTCACAAACATTGCAAATACAAGAAGTTATACATAGAATAGAACTTCAAGGACACTTTATGTAACAGCCATCTCTGCTTAATAAAGCTGATTTATCTGCAGTACAGGCTCTGTGATATTCTGCAACGGAGCATTCATAATGTGGCTGAAATCATCAACACACCCAGCTCAGATTAGAATGTGTGCACAGGACTCAAAAGGCTCACTCAACTGTGCACTGACTGGATCTTATAAGTAATTATGTGTATTTTAGTACAGTCATAACTTAATATGAATTTCATAATCTTCAACATAGGACTCCATTGGTTTGGAATTCATTTAAAAAACCCATGATACCTTTTTTATTATAGTTGCTAAATATATTTAGACATTTACTAGAGAATTTTTAAAATAATGATAATAAAGATATATATATATATGTATTTTCTATACAGATGATGTTTGTCATCTGGAAAGATATATATGCTATTTCTAAAATGTGAAAATTTGTTTGGGCATTTATTTTAAATTATATGTCTTATTGTATAAGACCTGTACTTTGTACTTTCTACAAAAAGATACCTTATTGTATAAATTTTTAAATGCATTAAGTGTATTTTAACACAAAATTATATTGTAATTAATATGAATGATGTTTACAATTTTTATAGGTTTTTAAATTAGAAAAGTATTACTCCGCCTGACACTTGTGCCTTGGTGTCTCCTTCACTTTGCACTTGGAGCTAAAAGTGGAACCCCCATTCCCTATGCCTGGGTCAGTTTCATGTGAATTTCCTGGGCCTCAATTCCATGAATGCATTCATTCACTTTGCCCCAGAGGGGACTGTGTTCATTCATTGATACATTCATTTACCTTGCAAAAAATAAATAAATAACAACTTTAAAGAAAAAGAAAAGACAAGTATTACTCTACTAATTGTAAAATTTCAAAAAATTAGAAAAGAAATAAAACAAGAATAATCTTACCTTTTAAAGGTAACCACTTTTTAAATTAAATTTTTTAACTTATAATTTACATATATCACTGATATCCTTGTTCGTGTAAACACAAATAGTGATAGTTTTTGTAATAATAAAATAAGTCACAACATACTTAATTCTATATCTATAAAGTTAAATGTCTGCCTATTTTTTACAAATTATTTTGCTTCTCATCTTCCAGAATCATAAATCAGAAAAAGAAGTCAGGAATGTACTGTCATCAGGGAATGAACAGGTAGTTTTCAGAAAAAAAATTCTCATGATAATGTTGTGACAGTAACAGTGGTCAAACAAAGGATGTAAGGACAAGAAAGGCAAATTGATTTTGTGGAATTAATTTCAGTCAATTAGACAAAACTTGCTTAATGGTTGAATTTAGACTCAGTTCAACAGTTCTCACCCCTAAGAGGGTGATAATATTATGAGTCAGGTTGAAGACCCTATTGCATGGAAGTTGTAAAACTCTGCTTTGCTTTGAGTAGGCATATGCATGCACACCCTCACATCTGAACATTTATGTGGTTATATATGCATAGATCTAAAATAGATCTAAAATATTCTTACTATCAATTCAATTCCATGGGTGGAATTTTTGTCATAGAATTCTATATATGTGAGTATTTCCAGAGTTAAAATACATATTGGATGTGTTGTAAAAAATTTGAATGATAGATCAATTTGTACAAAATAATCTTAATGAAATGCATTTGTTTATTTTAATAGCTTTATTTTCACATAAGATTAATAAAAGAATAAGAGTGGAGAGGGGAGGAGAGGAAAAAGAAAGAAGGGAAAGGAAAGGAGAAAGAAAGGAAAGAGAGGAAGAAAGGAAGAACAGAAGAACAAAAGAAAGAAAGACAGAAAGGAAGAAAGGAAGAAAGAAAGAAAGAAAGAAAGAAAGAAAGAAAGAAAGAAAGAAAGAAAGAAAGAAAGAAAGAAAGAAAGAAAGAAAGAAAGAAAGAAAGAAAGAAAGAAAGAAAGAAAGAAAGAAAGAAAGCGA